>SRLM01002135.1:29923-60975 GCA_015708895.1 Populus ilicifolia | reverse complement strand
AGTAGATGGCTAACCCTTGACTTGGTGGCAATCCTTATCTTCTATTGTCTGCCCAAAACGTCATTGATGATGTCACAATCAGAGCCACTTAAACATGAAAGTTCTAGGCAATTGTCTCAGCTTTCTTGTGTAAACAATTCAGCTCATTTTGACTTCTAGAACTCCAGATATGGCCAAAATACTGAACAGTGCTCGGGCTGGAGGATAGATTCGGGCTTCTTTGTTGTTGCAACAATTTGGACTTGAAAATGGCCTTTTTAGATCTTGAGCTCCATGGGAAAGTTGTAGGCCTATGTCTTACCTTTCCATCCATATAAAGTAGACCTAAATCTGAGATCTATAGCTCCAGATATGACCCAATTACCGAACAGTGTTTCGGTTTGGATTGCACCGACATCTCTTTTCTAAGTTTGATCATCTCTTTGCCTTTGCAATTGAAGTTCTTAAAGTCATCAATCAATCCTTTTATTTATGTGATAGGCCTGCATTTAAAATGGACATTTACCATAAATTAAAGGTATCTTATATTATTAGATAGATTATTATAAAACATACTTTAGTTAAGGAGTTATTGATACTTCAAGTGCAAAATCATGATATAAAACCATGATAAAAATGCAATTTTGAGTACTAATCAGAAAGCTTTCAACTTAACTTGTTCTTCATCAACTCCATTCCGTTTCATGCCAACACAAACCATATGGAACTCCTTAAGATGAGTATGAGGATCTTCTCCTCCAAGACCATTAAATATTGGTAACAAATATATAAAACCAGATTTGACCTCAAAGTTTACATTATTGTCGATGTTTATGCATAGTAGTTGATTTTCCATGTTAGGAGCAGCAAGCTCCTTGAGTGTTTGTTGTTGTGCAATAACTATGGTGTTAAGACGAGCTTCCTTTCATAACCTGCGTAAAGTTTTGTCTATTTCAAGATCCAACTGCACTTGACTTTGATTAGAGAACGTGTTACTAGCATAAATCATCAAGAAAACTCAAAAGAAACCAACCACAAAAAAAATCAAAAACAATGTAAATTGTACGAAAATCTTATGTTAGAAAACTAAAACTGCCTTAAAACCTTAAAAAACAATGGAATTTGGCCTCAATAGGGTAGAGCTAATAGTTTTCACTAGTCTTGTTCAGAACGTCGTTTTCCTTTAGGAATGGAGAAATTAAAACCTAATTCCACAAACAATTCTATTTTGAGCAGTACTGCCACCGTAAATAAACAGTACCACCACAAGCAAAAATTTTGTTTCTCCTTTTCTTTTCAGAGATATAAATAAAAAATCTTAGCAACTAAAAATAACAGTACAAGCACAAGAATCAACTAAAATTACTTCCCCGGCAACGACGCCAAAATTTATTTTGATGTCGTGGTCGCACAAATTAATTACCCTAACTTAAAACAAAACACACAAGATAGTATAAAGCAAGCAAGGAGTCGATCCCACAAGGAAGATTTAGTTTAGATTTTTATGCTAGACGTTATGCAATTGGGGGGTTTTGATTTGTGATGATCTAAACTATGGAAGAAATTAAACTAGAAAACAAAATCAATTGATATCGAAATTTAACAAGAAAACAAACCTTGGTTGCAAGCACACATCCACCAACAAAAATTAGAATCGATCCTTGAAACAAAACTACAATTTTATATTTTGAATTTTTATCTTTTCTTAATATTGGTTAATTAACAGATCCGCTGTATAACTAAACCTAACCAACAAACAATCACAATGTCCGCATTAATGATTTAGTTCAATGGCAGCCCTAAGAACTAGATATTTGAGTGTTTTTTCTAAGTTTAATAATGTAGTTCTGCCACAATTATCAAGCTTAGTTGCTTCACAAGTTCATACATCACAACTTCGATTTTAATATCAAACTTAGCAATAAATTGTATACAATAATAACTTAGAGTTCCGCTCTAGCAATTATCAACAACAATCATAGAAAATATGCATAGGAAAACAATCATACTCATTCATACTATAAAATGAAAATAAAAGGAAGAATAAATCTCACGGTTCTTGAAATCCGAAGGTTTATTGTGTCCTTGCAACCAAGAAAAGAGCTTAGCCTTGCATAACTATTGAACAACTACTCTTAAAGAATGAACAGAGCATGATTTTTTTTTTTAGGTTTGTAAAGGAGAGAATATGTGTTTCTTAACTTTTGGTTGCCGCCCCCCTTCTCTCCTCTCTCTCTTTCTTTTTATATGCTAAGAAACCCTAGTTCCTAATTTACATAGTCCTCCCTTAAGTTGACAATTGACATTTAAGTACTTCAATAACTATTTTCTCTAAAAAAGAGAAATATCCTTGCATTAAATCTTCAAACTCTGACTTAGAGGAGCTAAATTGCTGATATAAAAATTTTGATGACGGTTTAGAAGCTTCAAAATGTAATTTAGACTCATTTCTTCACGAAACCTGATTGCTAACAGAGTTCAGTTGTCATCTTTGAAAAATCATATCTCCCTCATCTAACATCCTTTTTAGCTAAAATTTGGATCGTTTATCGACCATTGAGTCAGAAATCAAAAACAATTGAGTTTGTATAAATTGGACTTCTATAGCTCTAGATATTGAATTTTGAATAGACAAAGGTCAATAGTGGCAGAATGTGAGATTTGACTTTGAAAGATGTGATTTCCATGATCTTCCTCTTTTTATTTTTCTTGCATTACATTTCTAGAAAGGTATGGATGTTAGCTTTTTAGTGCCACTAAAATCACTTTATTTCAAACTCTAGAACTCACGTTTTGCACCAAACATCGACTGAACATCAAATTTGCCAATTATCTCCAATTTACTCCTTTTTGCATTTTTCATCTAAAAGTGCCTTCAAAACATAAAACAAAGAATATCAAGGCATTTTACATATAATACATGGACAAAACATTAGGTAAAATATGAGTGAAACTATCAAATAATATGATTACATCATTTATACTATACTTATTCTTACACCATTAGTGTAACCTTTTCACCTTGACATAATAAACTTACCTACACATAATAAAAGAAAGAAAAATAGATAAACAAAATAAGAACATAAATAAGATAAGAGTTAACAAAGCAAAGAAAAGGAAATAAAAGGCATAAACTTGATATTAATGAAAGCAAAGCATAAGCAATATAAAAAATACAAAGAGAGAAAACAAGAGCATGATCTTGATCTGGACACCAAGATGTCTAAATGCATGGCAAATGCCTCCTTTTATAGGCCAAAATTAGGAACTATTTATTTAATGACTAATTGATGAGTAGGTGGTCAACTCTTGACTTGGTGGCAATCCTTATCTTCTCTTGTCTGCCTAGAACATCATTGATAACGTCAAAATTAGAGTCACTTCAAAACATGCAAGTTGTAGGAAATTATCTCAGCTTTCTTGTGTAAAAAATTCAGCTTATTTTGACTTTTAGAACTCCAGATATGGTCAAGATACTGAACAGTGCTCAGGCTGAAGGACAGATTCAGGCTTCTTTATTGTTGCAACAATTTGGACTTGAAAATGGTCCATATGAAAGTTGTAGGCCTATGTCTTGCCTTTTCATCCATATAAAGTAGACCTAAATCGGAGATCTATAGCTCCAAATATGACCCAATTACCGTACAATGTTCCAGTTTAGATTGCACCGACATCTCTTTTCTAAGTTTTGTCATATCTTTATCCTTTCAATTTCAGTTCTTAAATTCATCAATCAATCATTTCATTTATGTGATAGGCCTATATTTAAAATGAATATTTACCACAAATTAAAGGCATCTTATATTATTAGATATATTATTATAAAACATACTTTAGTTAAGAATTTTTAGATGCCTTTAATTTATGGTAAATGTTCATATTAAATACAAGCCTATCACATAAATTAAAGGATTGATTGATGAGTTTAAGAAGTGAAATTGAAAGAACAAAGAGATGGCCAAACTTAGAAAAGAGATATTGGTACAGTCCAAACCGGAACACTGTTCGGTAATTGGGTTATATCTAGAGCTGTAGATATCGGATTTAGATCTATTTTATATGGATGGAAAGATAAGACATAGGCTTATAAATTTTATAAAGCCTAAGATTTAAAAAGGTCATTTTCAAGTCCAAATTGTAGTAACAATAAAGAAGTCTGAATTTGTCCTACGGCCCGAATACTATTCAGTATTTGACCCATATCTAGAGTTCTAGAAGTCCAAATAATCTATATTTTTTTCTTGAAAAGCTAAGATAATTTCCTATAACTTTTCATGTTTTTAAGTGGTTTTCAATTTTAAAGTTATCAATGATATTTTAGGCAGACAAGATAAGATAAGGATTGTCACCAAGTCAAGAGTTGGTCACTCACTCATCAATTAGTCATTAAATCAATAGTTCTGAATTTTAGCCTATAAAAGAAGGCATTTACTGTGCATTTAGACATCTTGGTCTCCATATCAAGATTATGCACTTGCTTTCTCTCTTTGTATTTTTTTTGTAATGCTTAAGTTTTATTTTCATTAATATCTTGTTTATAGCTTTCATTTCCTTTCCTTTACTTAGTTAACTTTTATCTTATTTATATTCTTATTTTATTTATTTATTTATTTATTTTTCTTTTATTATATTTAGTTAAGTTTATTATGTCAAGGTGAAAAGGTTACACTAATGGTGTAAGAATAAGTATAATGTAAACTCAATATGAACTTTAATGTTTGATATTAACATGTTTTGTATTTGTTATCTTATTCACTCTTTAATACTTAGCTTGTTAAATAACTAATTTAGATTTATGTTATATAACACTGGGTACAACAAATGCTTGATACTTTCATAGCTCATATTGTATGGTATAATTGACACATGAGCTATGAAAGAAACTTGATTTGTTGTTAACATAAGTTATAATCATAAATGCCTGATGAGATTTACAAGTATTAGCATTAATCGAATAAAATGACTAATGTAATCATGTTAACAATTTATAATCTGATTGGAACCTCCTTTGTGTGTGATTTTCAATTGAATAATAAGAGTTTATACTATACTTGTTTGACATATCATTAGTAGATTCTCTAATCTTGATATTTATTATTATCATTGTTTAATTCTTACATTAATCTTCCATCTCAAAGTTCTCATCAAATTTTTCTTCTTCTTTTTCTTTTTCTTTATTACTATTACTATTACTATTATTACTACTACTACTATTACTATTACTATTATTATTGTTAATATTGTTATTGTATTATTGTTAACTATAATTTATACAATTAACCTCCGTGTGGTTCAATCTCAGTCTTACCGGGTTTATTTATTACTTCGATACTCCTACACTTGGGAGAAGATATCAATCTTTTAGCAGTGCTAGTAATCATATTAACTATTTATAATCTGATTGGAACCTTTTTTGTATATGGTTTCTAGTTGAGTAATTGAAAGAGTTTTACTATACTTGTTTGAAATACTATTAGTGGATCCTCTAACCTTGATATTTGTTTTTATCCTCACATTAATCTTGATCTTCCATCCCAAAGTTCTCATCAACTTCTTTATTATTATTATTATTATCATCATCATCATCATCATCATCACTACTACTACTATTATTATTACTATTACTATTATTATTGTTGTTGTTGTTGTTGTTGTTGTTATTGTATTATTGTTGTTTATAATTTATATAATTAACCTCCCTATGATTCGACCCTATTTTTGCTAAGTTATTTATTACTTCAACACTCTTGTACCTGAAAGATTACATCAATCTGTTAATTATATCACACATCTAGAATCACATCTTATTCACAATCACATCTATGTTTAGTACAATCAACCGTATAATTCATTTTAGATTATGTTTAGGACCATAATTATTCCCAAACTCCATCTTACATCACACAAATAAGTTAATAATTAAAAGAGCCAATTCAAGCACAAAGATTTCATATCTCCATTTCATCTTAAATCCATGCTTCCTCATTAATCACAGCCATGCCTTTCCTTCATTCATGGCATTCTTGTCTCATTTTATGTTCTCTTAAGGTCACTTCTACCAAATTAATTAATTAAGCATATCATAAGTTCTCATTCCCTCTCTGCATCATAAGTTCTCATTCCCTCTCTGCAGTATCCCAGCAAAGAACATGCCCAAGGGAACCAAGAGTTCCCTTCCTTTCTTTTATGCACTTATTTCTTCTTCTTCTTTAAGGCATTTAAATTATTCTAATCCCTTTAACATTACTCATTTTTGCATTTTCCCAACATTTTATGTTAAATAACCTTAATTTCTAATTCAAGAAAAGCATAAACTTCTAATCAAATAGAAGTTGATTTCATAGAAATTAGAATTAGAACTACGTACTTGGATGGAAATCTAAACTTCACAAATTTTAGAAGAATCTTAGCCTTCTTCTCCTTGTATATAGTCAGCCAATCTTCCCCCTCTTTTCTTCGTCAATTCTTCACTTTTCTTCTTATTAATTCTTCCACTCGATTGTGTTCCTCCATTTAATAATTATAAGGCTTATTTGAGTTTACTATTTTTAAGTGTTTACTCTTAGTTTTAATAAAGGAAAAATCTGAAATCCCCCTATCCTTCTTATTATTAGTCGACCATGAATAAGAGAAGGGATGGGTATTTATAGTCACATCTCTTCTTAATTTTATTTTTGGCCCATTTTTCACCCTTTTTCTTATTTTATTTTTTTTTCATTATTTAATATTATAACAACATTTGAACTATTATAAGCCTCCCCTTCTTTATATACTTTATTCTTAGGCTTCACAATTAACCCTCCATGTCTAGACCAACAATCTCCACCAGCCTAAAACAACCAAACTTATCACCAGCCAACAATTCTCACATGAAAAATCAAACCATGTAAACCAAATCATTTAAAGAAGGAAAAAAAACCATATCTATTAAGAAAAACATACAACTCTCTATCCCATTTTTTTCTTCATTTTATTTTCAAGAAAACCACACCATTACCATTTTTCCTCACACCAATTCTATCAAACACCAATGTTGCCCACCCATTCATCACCAATACAACCATAACCCAACCGCAACTAAGCAGCAACCCTGTCTCTCTGTTCCCTCTCCACTATCAATAGTAGTTAACACCTCCACTAAGAGTCATGTTAACCTCCTTCATTATCACTCTTAGCAACATTAGCCTCATAACCTATACACACTTTAAAAAAGAATTGATGGACAAATAATAAGGTCACCATATACACTAATGAATATGACATGTCAAACTATAATTTGTGTCCTATTGAGGGTTAACCTTAGCAAGTAAAATCTAGCTCGGGTAAGGTTTGCTCAGCTAGTTTATTTCTAAAAGTTTTTTAGATGTCCTAGATTGTTTAAATTACTAGTGGGGTACTTGCCTCTTAACCTTATGAATATGTGTAAAGAAATAATTCTATGATACCCTATGAAAAGGTAAGTTCCAATCTAAGAAAAAGTCCTAGTGAGCATCCATGAATAAAAGTCACACTCATCATTTGAAGCTCCTTATCTAATCCTAAAAAGAATGAACTTAGGTTTAGAGATTTTATCAGGTTTTTGTGAAATGTGTGAAAATTCAAAAAATAATATACATGGACATTCAACCCAACAAACTAAGATGAACTCAATAATAAACAACATGAATGCATAAAATTAAACATCATAAATAAATAAAATAAATATTTAGCAATAAACAACAATAAAGGCATTAAAAGAGAAAATACATATATATAGACTTAACCTTACTCTTTAATAAAGGTGTCATGCTATTGTTACCCCACATGAATTGGAACCTTTAAAATTAAAAGGAAAGTTAGCAAAATAGAGTTATCACTTGGTACTTAAAGAAGACTAAAAATCCTAAATTATACATTGATTCCAAAGATTTAAGTAATTGGTTGATTATGGTTAAAAGAATATAAACATCATCCTTACCATAAAATTTCCAATGAATGTTATATTTGTTATATGTTTTCTCATAATTTTATTTTATGCAAGCTAGTAACTGTCTAATTTGTTTTATGAGCTTATTCATAAGTTATTTATTATTAATGGATGTTTGTTAAGTTAGTATCAGACCCTGAATCAAGAGTCTCATGACTTGATATTTTTTTTATAATTATTTTATATGTTTGTTTATTTATTTATTGAACTTGATCATTATCATCATCATTTTGTTTTTTTAGAATAAAGGTTGAACATAATACCAAGTTTGACCCATGTTAGTCTCTACTCGGACGAGACTTTTGGAATTACTATCAGTATTGATTTTTATTTTAAAACATCATGTTGGGCCTATAGCAATTCTTAAAATTAAAAGAGTCTTTAACATAACTATTAAAATCCAAGTTTAAACAAAGCATATCTTTAACTTGATGAAAACCTGTTGACGTATTTTTTAACACATTTTAAAGCTAAAAACATCATAATGGGCTTATGCTAGTCCCTAGGAATAGGAAAGGTTAAAAGTGTTATGTTAGGTTTGTATTGGTCCCTAAAACTAGAAGACACATAGATCTAACCATTAAAAACCTAAGTTTAAATCATGATATGACACAAGATTGACAAAAACTCATTGATGTTATTTCTTTTCTTTTAAAAATAAATATTTACAACAAAATTATGTATTAAAGCCACCAACATGCAATATAATAGATTAAAAATAACCGCAACTCCTAATAAAAAAAATTACAAAGCCAACATAACAATTAAAAAAACAACACACAACTTAACAATTCAAAACAACATCAACATATAAATTTTGCAATTAAAAAAGACTATCAACACACATGAAATTTTACACTAAGATCAAACCATTATACCTTAAATACATTTGTTGCAACTCAATCCTCCCAACCATATCACAAAACATTGATTAAGAAATTATTCCACGTTAAAAACAAATCCATAAAAGCTCTATATACTTAGGGTTGCCACACAATGGTGTGGACCTAAACTTCAAATATTTTACAACCATTTACAATAATACATAATAAATTAAAAAAATAAAAAATATGCAATATGTTCAAAATTATTTAAAAATTTGTTGAGTTAGAAATCAAACTTTGAGAGTGGCTAGAGTTGAGCTAAAGCTGCTAAGAATAAATGGAGGAAATAATAGTACATAGACTACATATGTTAACAAATGATAGTTGTTACGTGGCATATTGACCATCATGTCATAAGTGTGTCTTCTTCTTTAGACATTTATATGAGTGGTGTCATTTAGCATTGCCTTTAAAAGAAGATTAAAGCCCTTAAATTTATTTATTTTTTTCTTATTGACTAGATTGGTTTCTCTATCTCTCTCTCTCCAGGTTGTTATTTCTATTTTTGTTGGTTGAACTACTATATAAAAAGTTATTTGGTGTAGAATAAATTTAAGATTTAGAATAGATTATCGATGTTGGTTTTGGTGGATGAAGAGAGCAGTTATTGTGTTTTTTTCATAGGTTTATAGGATGTTGGAAATGTTGTTATTACAGTGAGAGATAAGTCAATGCTAGCAATATAGAAGTTGTTGGTGTTGTGGTGGCTGGTTTTTTTTCCAAGTAAACAGAGTGAGTTGTCTTGGGTTGTCTTTTTTTTTTTGTTACTTTTCTTTTTCTTTTTCCTTTTCTTCTTCTTTCTCTCTTTCTTACACATTATCTTTCCTTTTTCTCTTTCTTTTTTCTACAAACACTTTCTCTGTTTTTTTTAACTAAATATCACTCCTTGCAACAAAATTTTTCTCTCTATATTTCCTCAAAAAACAACTCTCTTGATTTTATCACTCTATTTTTTTTTTCTTTTAAGATTTTTGTTCTCTCTTCTCTTTTTTCATTTGATTTTTTTATCCCTTCTCTTTTCTCTATAATTCACATATCTTTATACCACCCTATTTAAAAATATCCATATTTTTTCTTCCTTTTATTCCTTGTTCTACTAACTTTTTTTTAGTTCTTTTCTAATTTTTTTTTAATTATTATTTTCGTAATCTCTATATCTTCATTTTCTTGGTTAAAGAGTTGAAAAATTTATTCATTTTCTCATGTCTTACTTGAATACTGTTTCTTTCCTCTCTTTCTTTCTTATTAAAGTATTTTTTTAACAATTTTTTTTTCTAGCTATATGATTTGTTGCATAAAAACTTAATGCAATTAAAATAAATATCCAAAAAAATTAATGATTTAAAATAAAGAGAGAGAAAATGTAACTTTTTAATTAAACAAACAAGTGCTTTTTTTAAAATAAAAAAACTATTATAATATTAAAGTTTTAATAAAAAAAACTATAAATTGATAATTTTAGTGTGAATGTATTAAAAAATATAAAAATAGAAAATTTGGGAGAAAATTATATAAAAAAGTTATAATAAAAAATTTAAAAAATAGATATTTCATTCACATTGAATTGAAATTTCATGAGTAAATATTTTAAAAAATTATGCATACTAGGTTCATATAATTATTTATAAAGTAATTATTAATATTACCATACAAATGCTAATATAATTTGAAAATAATGGCATAATCAAATAATTATTTTAATAAATTTAGCTAATAAGAGTATTATTATGAACCAAAATAAAAATAAATAGGGATATTATAAAAAGAAAAAATCAGGGTTAGGATTACATGGGTTATGAAAATGACTTGAACACTTTACCTATGAAAAGCCAATCACACATCTAGGTTTTAAAAATAAATAACTAAATAATGACATGTTATCTACCTCTATTTGTTTTTAAATTAAGTTTCCATGTAACTTTTTTCTAGTCAACATAGGTGTATTTAGGAAATGACAAAGTAAAATCAAAGTTTTTAAACCCTAAAATCATAAATTTCAAACCTTTTTAACCCAAAAAAAAAATAATCATATAAATCTCTAAAAACTCATTTATAATATCTAAAAACTCAAAATAAAATAAAATAAAATATCATTAAAGCTCTGATTTAGTTTTCCTAGCCCGTATCATTGAAGATAGAAATTATCTTCATAGATTTTCATTTAAAAAATTAATCCATAAACATCAAAATTGTATTTTATGACCAAAATTTCTCTCCACCTGAGAGCTCTTCTTTTTTTTTTTTTTACGTGGGGTGTCCGGGCCAGCTTACGCGCACCACGACTAATCCACACGGTTCACTGAACATCCTGCAAGCCTAGTAAACAGGTAAGGCACCGCGGGGGTGACAGGCATACATGGTAAGGTTCGAACCCATGTGCTGAGGAAGGGGACAAGCCCCTCCCACCGCTGGGCTAGAATCTCACTTGCACCTGAGAGCTCTCCTCTTGTTTTGGCAAGTTCTTGCTCCCGTCTCAACTTTAAAATACCAAAATACAATAAAATATAAAATCCTAAAATAATATAAACTAAATCATACATGAGATTAAACTTTAAAGAGTTTTTTAACATGAAAATGAAAACAAAAAAATTATGGTTTCTTTTGTTTATTTTGATCTTGGTCTTAATTTTAACTATAATCTTAAATTATATTTCATGAAATTAATGTTCAATCTAATTCAAAAGAAATAAAATTCTATACATAAAAAAAGATTGCTGTCCACATGCTTTTCTGTTGCTCCAATTAATACAAAAAAACGACATGTTGTTTTAATTATTTAAGTGAAATAATGTATTATGATTAATATAAATAGAATAGATGGGCAATCCATTCAAAATCAAAAGTAACAAAAGTAGAACGGCGAATGTAAACTTTCTATCGTCATAAAACTATGCTTATTTCCCTTTATTTTAATTCACGCAAAAGACATTAGGAAACCAAGAGGCAATTCACACCAGGTACAAGACGCCTCCCGGACTGGTTAAGGGGAGAAGAGGAAAAAAGGGGGGGTTTCTGAAAACACCAAAACGCCATTATAGAACTCACTTTGATACAGAGAGAGAGAGAGAGAGACCATTAATGGATATCAATTTCCTTGGCATCCTTTTTAGGCTTTTCAGTTCTCGGAATGGTAATGTATAGCACACCATCCTTCAACTCAGCCTTAATATCATCAGCTTTAGCATCATCAGGCAACATAATGCTAGTATTATAACATCCATGGCTCCTCATTGACCAGTGCTCGTCGTCTGATTCTTCTTCCTCCTCTTCCTTGAGCTCTCCCTTTATTGTCAAAACCCCATCATCGATGGTGATCTTTAAGTTCTCCTTGGATACACCCGGAACCTCGTATCGTAATTTATAGCACTCATCTTTCTCTTTAACGCGGCCTATGAGGTTCGAGGGTGACGGAATATGCAAGTTTTGGAACAGCTTGTTGATGTTATCAGTTGCTTGCACAAGTGCATTTCCAAGACCTGAAGGAAAAAACTCTGGTGGAGAGTGGGGGCAAATATAAAATGTATCAAAACATCTTTGAGAAGTTAAATTAATTTAGCTCAGAAATTCAAATAGAGACCGAGTGTACCATAAAGTGCAGGAACAAAATCAATTCCATCACTCTTCCTCCAGAGACCTTTCTTGCCTTTCTTCCTGCGAAACAGCTTAGACTTGTCACTGTCCTTGTCGACAGCTACTTCTTTGCCATCTGATGTCTCACGGCCTGCTATTTGATCGCTTGTTGTTGTTGTTGTTGTCATAAACCTCTTCAACAACCCATCATGGTTCCACCTTTGCCTTCGAACCCCACCGAGAACACCATCAATGCTACCTCCATGATTCACCAAAGAAGAAGCGGAGAAGCTCGTCCTTAGGGGCAAATTCCTCAAGGCCAAACGTGCCAAGCTCATTCTTGAAAGGGAAGTTACTCCAAGGGTTAGCAAGAGACTATCAACGGAAGAGGCGGATTCTTGCGGCTACTTGAAATTTATCGTTGCTTAAGCTGGAGAAAAATGAAAGAGAATTTAAAGAGGCAGGTGGTGTTGCAGTGGAGCTGGGTTGTGATAGTCGAAGAAGTGTCTAAGAGGTTCTGGGAGGTTATGACATATCAACCAAAAGCGTTCACATGTAAAGCACTAGAGACTTCTTCTGGGTGTTTCTAAAATTGTAGTAATTAATTTGCTGCACGGCAAGAGAGTTCGAGATGACAACGTGTCTGATTCCAAAGTCTTTTGCCTACTTCATTCTTAAGGGTGTCTCTGTTAACGAAGATATTATTTAAAGATTATTTTTTAAAATGTTTTTTATTTAAAAATATATTAAAATAATATTTTTTTTATTTTTAAAAAATTATTTTTATTATTAATATATCAAAAGATAAAAAAATTATTAAACAAAATGGAAGTGAAATCTGCTGCTTTTGAATTCAAATCTTGAGTTTATTAGATTGATTTAAAAGATATATTCTTTAAAGTTATCTAAAAGAATTTAATCTTAATTAATGTATAAATTAACTCGAGAATATTATTAAAGAAGAAAAGAAGCCCTTTGCTCTCAGTTCTGCATCTTTTTTTCTTGTCCAACAGATGTCTTAATTACAGCAATTGGGCTTCAGATGTCCAAAACGACTCGAAATTCCTAAAATAGTGCCTGTGGGGTAGCCATCTAGTATTTACATGCTTTGCTCAGTTATGGTTTCGTTTACAAAACTAAGTGGAGATTTAGCACTAACCACTCTTTTCCAAGCCCGTTTATCCGCCGGGGGTCAAGTCACAAGCGCCACCTAGGCGCTGGTCATCATAAAAGTTCTCATTTGAGGGGGAAATCTTAGTAAATTCTTTATAAAGCCAGTAATATCAGTTGGTGAAAAAAAAAATCCAAGTCAAAGAACTGAAACTACCACCATCAGTTGAAACAATATGCATGGCAATCTTGGTTCAAAAGCCAGTCTCTTAGCTGGTACATGCGAGTAGAAAATTAGCCATCGTAGTAAGAAAACTCGTAAAACTAGCAAAATACTGTGACTAGTTAAAGCAGAGGCAGCCAGTTTTGTTTCTCATTTTTTTTTTCAGTGCAATACAAAAGGCAGGTCTGCAAATGCCTGTGAGTAAATCAAAGCTGGAATGGGAATATGACAGATAATGTTACGGTTGATATACACACCACCACCACCTTTTGCTCGATGACATTTCAATGCTTACAAGAATTGCAAGGGTATCTGATCCTAACCACCCTTCAAATCTCTTGAACTTCTACTTAATCATACATACCCTCCTGTTCCCAAATGTCTACAAGAAAATCCACCATTTCCTGTCAAATATGATACCAATAAGCAATATATATAGTATGGTTTTACACCATCAGCTGGCTGGAGGGAGAAAACAAGATGCTCACAGTGAGTGGTATTCGCTGAGGAAACGGTTTGTTGCTTCCAAGCAAACTTTCATATGTCGCATTCCAACTGCAGCAAAGCAAGAATTTTTTAACCGTGCAGATGTTAAAAATGCAGAGGATAAGGATTAAAACTTGTAGGAAGAGATGGATCTTTGATACTTACGAGTTGAAGAAGAGCAGAATTAAATTTCACAAATGAGAATGCGTATTCATAGGCTTACAATCAAACTGAAAATACTAAAAAAAATCTCAACTACTATCAGATTTTATTGGCACTACTTCTACCAACTGAAAAACAGAAAAATCAGGAGCAAGAATCTGATATAAAAACAAAGACTAAGTCTTACTAAGATTGTTTCAAACTTCAGAGGCAAATTCTCATGAATTCTAACAGCAGAGACAATGAGCGCTGACAAAATAACCAGAAAACACATGAAAGATCGATGCTTTTAAGACAACAAAGTATGATTCCAAGAATATTTCTCCACTTTTACATACAATGGTTAGACACTACACGGTTTTGTAAAAGCTTAACATTTGGAGCACCAACAGTCTTGCTGTTTGAACCAAAAAATAACACTCCCAACTGTTTCCAGAACAAGAAATTATCTGGTACTAGACAAGAATCATTAGATTGCAGGCATCAAATCAATTCTTCTTTTCATCAGATTTCCAATAAGTGAGAAAAGCCCTACCATCCAAACAAGGACAGAAATTTATTACACTCTGGTTTGGACAAAAGATTGATTCCATAAAACTCTTCTTTTATGATGTTCTTGGTATATTGTTAGATTGAAGGCATCAATTCAATGCTTCTTTTCATTAGATCTACAATAAGTAAGAAAAGCCCTAGAATCCAAACAAGGACAGAAACTTATTGCACTCTGGTTTGGAAGATTGATTCCATTAAACTCTTCTTTTATGATGTTCTTGGTATTTTTGGACAATGTTCATGATGGGCTAAAAGCAAGTCAACACAAAAATCATGCCAAATTTCTAATTAGTTTTTCAGTGTTTGACACAATTTAAGTTGATGCAAAACCAAACCCATTCCAAGGTCCTTTTTTTAAAACGGTTAAAAGTTCCATCTAGATTATTTCTCAACTCTCCTTTCTTCATTGAAAAAGAAGGTCAAATGAGGATCTCGGAGCAGAGAACGTTACATTTTAGTTAAATTGCAGCCACATGGAAAAAGGTGGGAGGGTCACTTGTAACAGAAACAAACAGGAATTTAGAAATTGATTGTAGCCATATTTTAGGTTCATATAAATTTGTTCAATTTGGAAAATCAAAGAGCTGCTCACTTTAATTTGGGTTCTTGAGGCAGCTGTTCCTCGTTCCCAGACCTTTTATTTCCCACCCAACAGTGTCTTGTTTGATTCCAGAGAAGAAGACCTGTAATCAAAAGTTCAGGATCATACTTTTAGCTGTGAAGCAACCACATATAGATGGGGAGATGCACATAAGCAGTGGGCACAGATTGCCATTAGCAAACACAGGATTACTACTCTACCAAGTTTACATGCAAATTGTTAAAAAGTAGCCTATTTAAATCAAATTTATGAGGCCCTCTTATAGGAAAATGAAAGAGTGGAATGGATAGACAAATGAGAGGGGTACGGGGTGGGGATAGTGCAGCTGGATGGCAGTCACTACTGTTGATTTTATTTTTCCATATTGCAAGTCATACTGCCTTCTGAAATATCTACTGATGTTGCTTGCTAGTTCTCATGTAGGTTGGGTATTAAAATGTAATGGAAGCTAGGTTCATTCTAAATAAGCATCAGCAGTCCAAATGCACAAAGCTGTCATAAGTATGGAGAAGCTAATATGATGAAATGCAAAAAAACTAATCAAAGAAGCCATGAGAACTTGCCATGATTTACAAATTCAGAAACGTCATTACTACTGCGAGAGCCACCATGTTGATCAAGAGTCTGGTTCTGGTTCGCTATGCTAATTGATGAGATGCTTCCTTGTGACTGCACTGCACTGTAATCCATGTCACATGTGCTAGTGGTCCAGAAATCCTCTGATATGCTAGGTTTCTTCACAGTCTCACATTTAACTTTTGGTCCTTTTGATTGCTCACCCATGGAGGTAATTAGTGTGGGTTTACTACAGCAACCAAGACAACCACTGCTCTGTAACAAACGACATGCAATCATATAACTGATCAAATCCAAACAAAATGAAGTATGCATATGGCAATACAATGCAGATCACAATGATGCAGAGAATCATGAACCAATGATAATATTACAACATATAGGTAGACAGTACATGCATGTAAACATGGAAAATACATGTGAGAAACATTTTGTTCTCATTACCTTTTAGGAATCAAAGTTATAGTCTATGACATATCACCATGTAGACATCAAAGGATACTAGATGTACCAATATAACATATAACACTAAAAGGTAAGGTACAAAGTGCAAACTCTTCATACATCTTTCCTAGAGATTACATTCCTATAGAGAAATTAAAGCGGTGTACTAAAATTTGAAGTGATTTGATTGCATGTCATGAAAAAATTTAATAAAATACCACAACATAACAACCCGATGATCATATCATACCAGGAAAAAAACACCATTTCAATTGCTTCTCTCACAGCTAAAAAAATTTTGGAATCAGAAAGGCAAGTCACGGCAGCTCATCAGTTTGTCAAACCAGTCCTTTCGTAGTGTGAATTTAAAAATAAATAAAGAAACAAGAAGACACAGAACAATGATCACAGGGACATGATTGTCATAGGGACAGTACTTAAAAAGATGAAAATATGAAAATGGAGGAAAGCAAGTGAGGGAAGTTTTGAGGGCAGGAAGATTCCACAAGACCTTATGATTCAGCTTCATTTAACCACAAAATCATGGTTACTGTAGTTGATAGTGTGGAATGGAACATATTTTATAGAAAAAAAATCATGTGATGTTCAAAACATGGAATCACCAGCCATGTTATGAGAGAACTAAACACCACACTTTCAACTTCCTAACATGCTTTTCTAGATTCATAAATGGCCACTCACTTATATTGTGGTTGGAGGATGCATTAAACAGAAAAACATGTAATGTGTGCCAGGAGCTGTGCATGTTGTTAATGCCAAACCACAAACAAGGCTTGTATATCATCTTATCTATGCTACTTGCAGAGAGCTATCTCAATTTTAAGATGATAACACAAATGCTCATACTCACTATCAAGATTACTAACAGACATTTTAAAAAAAAAAATCTATCAGGTCTCCGCTATGGTTATCAGGAGATGCTCTCAAAATTAGTACCCATTTGAATATTAATCTTGATTTATCAATTTGCAGACGTTGTATGCAATTGCTCCCCTGAGGCAGATCAGATTAAAGCACATTTTTTTATCGGAGCATGTCCTGAGTCCGATCAATTATAGTATTTTTGTACAGCAACCCAGGAGTGGAATACCATCCCAGAATACAGACAAGTTGCATTGCTGTTCTGTTGTCCGAACCACAACACCAACAATATTTGACTACGTGCCTCAAGCTAGAAGGATCAACTAGCAAAGGTTGGATTGACAGCAATAGAAAACGCAGCCAATCTTATCAGGTTTCAAACATATGAAAAAAAAAATCATCATCCAAAACCCCAAGGAAGCAAATTTGTCAATAATCCTCAAACTACCTGCTGCTAAATGGAAGCATATCACAGATACATTAAGAGATCACAGCAAACGCCTAGGCAGCAGGTGATCTCCTAGGCAAGACATGTAAGTTGTTCACCATGTTATATAAGTTGCTCCAGCAGATAAAGCATGCTATGTTGGCAAGGGTTGAGAAATTTCAGTGGACTAACCAAAGAGTCGCATTGGTGAAAAAAGTAACAATAATTTGATGATCGTGGGCAGTCCAATTCACAGAAATTCCAAATGCTCCAATAAAGTACATAAATTGTGAAGCAACCAAAAGGGGCAAACGTGCACGGATTTCTTAAACAGTACACACTGACAATAAGAACTCAACTTATTCCTTCCCTTCACGATACTCGACAAGTTTTGCGTAAACAAGTGGTATTTACAATTATGGAAACTCGTTGCAAGATTGATGAAAAGATAGCATGATTGATTCCTCGCATGTTTAAACCTAAAACTCTATGGAAGTAAAACGCGGTCATTAGGAACCTAAAACATCAAATCATGAATGTGAACATACAACATTCAACTTCACTTCTATCTTTATCTAATTGCTACCGAGAATAATAAAATCTAATTATTGTAACTTGATCTTGATAATTTCATCTCTCAAAAGGTAACGTAAAAACAATTGCATAATCATAAACTAAAATGCAAGAAAAATAAATCCATCAATACCCATTTCCTATTCTCTTCAACATATCTCTAGACAACAAAAAAAATATTAATCATTTTTCTTCCAAATTTATCAGCGACCAAAAAAAGCAGAATTCAAGTCACAACAAATCAATCGTTAAAACCCACAAGGGAAATTCAAGAAAAGAATCCAGAAAACATACCCCATGCATGCAGTATGATGAATAATCTCTGATGAGATCCTGCACAAAGATGTGTTTTAGCAGAGAAAGCAAAAAAAATAAAACTGCGAGAGACAAATATCCGGAATCAATGCGATGGGCCTTCCACGGAGAGATAAAAGAAGAAAGAAAATAAAATAATAATGTTGAAGCAAGTTAATTATTAAAACACGATTAATTAATTAATCCAAACTATGGATTTCATCACTGCATGCAAATATGGATATATGCGCGCGCGCTCTGGATACACTTCGCGCACCACGACTAATCTCACGGGCCCTAAAGTTAACGACCATGTAAGCCTCCAGTGGTCATCATATAAGCAACCAAGGACTCGAACCTGAAACCACAGAGGGAGCAAACCCCTTGATCCCAAGTCCTTACCACTTGGCCACCACCTAGATGGTTGCTCTGGATACACCTTTAATTAAGAGATAAGTTGCACCTCACAAAAATATTATTTAATTGAAATTATTAATTTATCCAGATTATACTATATATGTATATTATAACAAACATAAAAGATATGTAAAAATTATTATGCATGATTAAACTATAAACTAAGACACAGAGCATTGTAAACTGCAATAATTTTTTTTATATTATCCTTAAGCTTTTTCCTTTTTTATTTCACCCTTATAACCAATTTAAGTTAATTTGTTGATAAAGGATAAGATTAAAAAAAGATAGTAAAAATGAAAAGACTGTGCATGGGTGGCAATTTCAAAAGTGACAAGAAAAATTTACTTTGATATTTCTACTTCCTTGTTAATACGTTTTTGGTTCTTAAGTTTTTTAAAATTTAATTTTGATATATAAATTTATTATTTTTATTTTATAGTCTCTAGTTTAATAAAAAAAAAAGAGAGACTTATCAGATTTTTATAACAAATAAAAAAATAAATATAGGTTGACAATAATTTTGATTACTAACAAAGTTAATCTAGATATCAAATGATTTTATTTTTTCATTAACATTGTTAAAAAAAATATATCAACTTGAAAATAAATTTATTTTAGCTTGGATTAAGGTTTTTGAACAAGTTTGTTTTTTTTTTTTGAGGGGGGTTATTAGTTTATTTGTATAATTGAGATTATTTTAGGTGTGTTTGGTGTGAAAATTTGTTGAAAAAATCATTTCTTAGTAAAAAATCATCTTTCCTAATTTTCTAAAACTAGGAAGGAAATAATATATTTCTGTCACAGCAAGCAAAATGTTATTTATTTTTATTTTTTAAAATAAAAAAAATTATAAAAACTCACATGTATATAGACTTTTCCTTGCAAGCTTGTAAGCGTGACTTTAAAATTAGATCAGGTGTGTAGGTCAGATATTTTTTATATTTAATTAATATCTATTTTTTTATTTATTGTTTGCATTAATTTATTTATATATATTTAAAGTAATACTGTTTCTCTAATTTTAAAATTTTTTATTTTATCTTTTTTAAATAGAAGTTGTTTTTTAATTATGTTTATTTCTTTAATGTTTTAGGGAGATTATTCTAATTTATCTATGAACTATTTTATGTTTCATATAAATAAACTTTACTTTTATGATGAGTTTATAAAAATAAAAATTATTTGTTCTTTGTAGGAAAAGGTAACCATTAAGATGATGATGATAATGTGTACATGAAAGGAAAAAACTTGGGTTAAATATCATATTTATCTATCCTTTATTTTTATAGAATTAATTATCCTTTTATTTTAGCATTTGATTATCATTACCAACTCTTTCTTAGTTTATTGATTCATACATTTTAAAACTATTTTATGTTTATTAGTTATTATTTAAAATACTTTTTTTCTAACAAAGATTAAAAAAAATTATAACACAACCTTAATTTAAAAAACATAATAGTAAACTATTAGTTTAAAATATTAAAAAAATAACAATATTAAATAATATAATAATGATGGTTAAATGATTGCATCATGGCAATAATATTTTTATTATTATCGTGGATTTCCGAACCAATTTGCATATACATCAATTAATTCCATAAGTTTTAAAGTTAACGATCATGTAACCTTTCAGTAATAATCATACTAGCAACCACAAGGCTTGAACTTAATACCACAAGGAAATAATCCTTTTAATTCCAAACTTTTTTACTATTAGGTTACGTGTTAGATGGTTATCAACATATTTGATAATTGTGGTAGTGGTGATAAAATGCTAATTAAAAAAAATAAAGAATAGTATTTCATTGTAACTCCTCATTTTATAAATGACATTCCTATAGTTTTTGGATTTTAAAAAAATTCCTTTTTATTTAGTTACATAGTTGGCTAGTTATCATAATTTTTTTTTTAAAGGTACCTTTTCCACCATGTACTTTATCTTTCTTTTTTAGTTAGTTACATGGTTGACTAGTTACCATAATTTTTCCTCTCTTAGAGGCATCTTTTTCTTTATATGCTTTGTCTTTCCTTCATTTATTTTTATCTCATTTTAAAGGTTTCTTGATTTGCTTTTCCTTTCTAACCATTATTATTATTATCTCAAAGTTTCATGAAAAAATATGTCTTTAAAGTTAAATGAAATTTAACTCTATTGTATAATAATTTGTGTTAAACATTTCTTTTAAAATTTAAGTTTTAAAGGAAGCTATGTTCAAAGCATAAAGAATACAAGCTTTTTTTTCCATTCAAAAAAAAAACACTAAACCTCTTTCTCTTTGATTTTATTAGCTTTTGTTGTTCTCGTCCTTCCAAATTCTTCATCCAAAAGAATAGGTGGGCGGTGAGTCTTTTGAATAAACCAAAATTTTTTTTTCATTCCAATTGTAACAAACTTCTTATATTTTTAGGTGATTTTATGTTTTTTTTAATTGATGTTTGTTGAGTGGTTTGATTTAGGATTTTTGAGTTTTTAATTTATGGGTTATATATGAATTTGATGATCATACAAAAAAGATAACACATTGTTTTCTATCTTGAGATGAATTTGAGGTTATCATTTTCTTAGATTTAACTAAATCTAGTTAGGCAAGCAAGTTTCCAGGTTTATTTTTCACTCGTTTTTCTGTATTTCTTTTCTCCCAGTTGCTTTTATAGTTTTTCAATTTTGATTGCAATACATCTTGGTATTGACTCTTTTTTAGTATCATTTTTAATTTGCTTTGGTTTTTGAGTTTTCATGTTGTTTGGTTAATTATTGCTTTATTTTAGGAATTTATTTCGGATGATAATTTGATATTTCAATGCTTTAATTATAATTAGCATAACATATCGACATTTATATGAAATCTGGGAGGCTATTATTGGCAAGACAAGAATTGGTATCAATAAAATAAATTATTTAGTGTTGCTTTAATAATAACAAAACCTTGGTTTTGTAATAACAAATATAAAACATTTCAAATTGACAATTATTATTTTTTAGCATTCATTTGTCTTAAAGTCTGATTTATTCTATAAAGTTTTTTAGCATTTATTTCTCTAAAGACTTATTTTTTCCTTTCAATTATCTTGACTACCTTTAATTTTTCCTAATCAAATCTATAAATATCAACACATCTAGCATAAATCATTTTTTGACACTCTAATAACTTAAATGATTGCTTGATTAAAACCAAAAAATTGATTTTAGAAGTTTATGACAACTTTTTAATCTTAAAGTCTTAAGTACAGGAGTATTGAAGTAATAAATAATCCGGCAAGATTAGAGGCCGAACCACAGAGAGGATAATTGTATAAATTATAAATAACAAACAACAACAACAACAATAATTATAATAGTAATACTAGTACTACTACTACTATTACTAATAATAATAATAATAATAATAATAACAATAACAATAAATAAAAAGAAAAAGAAGTTGATGAGAACTTTGAGATGGAAGATTAACATAAGGATTAAACAATGATAACAATAAATGTCAAGGTTAGAGAATCTACTAATAGTATTTCAAATAAGTATAGCATAAACTCTTATTATTCAATTGAAAACCACACACAAAGGAGGTTTTAATTAGATTATAAATTTTTAACATATTAGTTATCTTATTCGATTAATATTTATACTTGTAAATATTGTCAGGCATTCATGCTTATAACTTATGTTAATAACAAATCAAGTTCTTTTCATAGCTTAGATGTCGAGTATCCCATACAGTATGGGTTATGAAAGTGTCAAGCATTTGATATACCAAATGTTATATAACATAAATTTAAATTAGTTATTTAACAAGTAAAGTATTAAAGAGTCAACAAGATAACAAATACAAAACATATTAGTATCAAACATTAAAGTCCATATTGAGTTTACACTATACTTATTCTTACACCATTAGTGTAACCTTTTCACCTTGACATAATAAACTTAGCTAAACATAATGAAAAAGAGAAACACAAATAAACAAGATAAGAATATAGATAAGATAAAATTTAACTAAGTAAAGCAAAAGAAATGAAAGGCATAAACAAGATATTAATGAAAATAAAACTTAAGCATTATAAAAATATAAAGAGAGAAAGTAAAAGCATGATCTTGATCTAAAGACCAAGATACCTAAATGCATAAAATACCTCCTTTTATAGATTAAAATTGATAACTATTGATTTGATGACTAATAAATGAGTGAGTGGTCAACTCGTGACTTGGTAACAATCTTTATCTTCTCTTGTCTACCCAAAACATCATTGATAATATCAGAATCAGAACCACTTAAAGTTAAAGAAATTATCTCAGCTTTTTAGAGGAAAAAATAGAGGTCATTTGGGCTTTTAAAACTCCAGATATGGGTCAAACACTGAACAGTATGTTGGATGTTAGATAGATATGGATTTCTTTGTTGTTGCTACAATTTGAACTTAAAAATGACTTTTTTAAATCTTAGGCTCCATATGAAAGTGGTAGGCCTATGTCTTACCTTTTCATCCATATAAAGTAGACCTAAATCCAAGATCTATAACTTCATATATGACCCAATTACCGAATAGTATTCCGGTTTGAATTGCACCAATATTTTTTTCTAAGTCTAGCAATCTCTTTGTCCTTTCAATTTTAGTTTTTAAATTCATCAATCAATCCTTTTATTTATGTGATAGGCCTGCATTTAAAATAAATATTTACCACAAATTAAAGGTATCTTATATTATTAGATATGTTATTATATATTATAAAACATGTTTTAGTTAAGGAGTTATTGATGCTTCAAGTGTAAAATGATGATATAAAACCTTGATAAAAATACACTTTTAATTACTAATCATTTAGTAAACCACTAAAACCTCTAAAACCAAGTTTGTTGTGGAACTACTATTACAAAACTAGCAAGGTATAAAGCTTTCAAGCATTAAAACCATTAAAACCCCTCCTCATTTCGATCAAAGGGTCAAGCATTGATCAAACCTTGATCAAAATCCTAGCTTGAAATTCTATAAATACCCCTTGAAAATCAAAGAAAAACAAAGAAAAAGAAAAAGATGGGGCAAAAAATTCTTAATAGGAAAACTAAATGTAAATATGTAAAAGTCATGCACAAGTATTTATTAAACTTTGAGTGTGAATAAACTAAACTTTACAAAAGAAAAGCAAAACAAAAAAAAAAACAGCAATCATTTATGAGTTTTGGGAAGGTATTATCCTTTACTAACCTATTAGGTAATGTCTATGAGGCATACATCTAGCTTATTTTACATGTTTAATGATATTTTTGAACTTGTTTTAGTGTTATAATGTTTTTAGTTTTGATTTTAATTAATCATAAAAATGTTGATGAATGTTTGGATGATTGTTTCTCATGAAATAAGATAGATTTGAAATCTATTATATATAACAGTAGGGTTGTTAATGTTTTTTTAGGCTGGCAATGCATGTTCTAGGCTTCTAAGTTTTGGCCAAGTCTTTTTTAGTGTCAAAATATCAATTTTAAACTCCAAAACTATCAAATATGCTTCCTATTAGTTCTGGTAGTTTTGAGAATTAAAACATTATGAATGATTTTTTATAGTTTGATGTTGTTTGCTATTTGTTTTAGCTCAAACAAGTGTAGCTATGATAATGTGGTTTGTGTGAATAAAAAAGCATGGTTTTGGGGTGTAGCATGCACATTTCATGGTTGACAACTTATTTTTTATTTTTTGAGTTTTCAAGATAGTGTTCTTAAGAAGAACATTGTTTTACTATAAGTTTTGGACCAATTTTGGTCCAATTTTTTGTACCAACAACTTCATAAGGTTTGATTAATCAATAATCAAGGGTTAATTCACATTAATAACCATTATTTTTTAGTTTTAATCTCAGGATTTTGTTTTTGAATTGAAACCTATTTTGATTAAATTATGATTATTAGTTGATAATAGTTGATGTTTGATCCTTGATTATTGTTCAGTGATGGATTTTCAACATGTCTATATCATTAGTTTGTTCATATATAATCTGGATCTTGATTCATGATGCTGGACATGTTTTTGATGTTCTTTGTGTTCTTAAATTTTCTAGGTTTTTATATTTTTATACAAAAACTTTCATGCTTTTGAGTTTTTTTTGCAAGTTTGATTCATTTTAAGTTTTGATTATGGTGTAGGTTTATTTTTCTTATCAAACCAATGTTTTTAATTTGATTTATGGTTGAACCATAGAATTTAGATCAACTTGATCAAATCAAATTCAAGTCATTTAGGTAAATTCTTGTTTGGTTTTTCACTTTTGTTATAACAGATTTTTTTTGGTTTGAGGGTGTGTTTGGCAAACATGCCATTAGACCTATTTTGCTAGTTTTATTTAAAGAAAAAATGGATTTTTTTACCAAACAAAATGGTAAAACATAAAAATAAATAAAAGGTGTCCTTGCATATCGTCAAAAACCTTAAAATACTATTGGAGCAAGTCTTAAAATTAAAAAAAAAAACTCTTAAAAAAATATTTTTACAAATTTAAAAATCCAAAAAGTATTGCAAAGATTTTATAACTAGTTTGTAAAAATCCAAAGGATTTTGGACTACACTTAAAAAATGTTAAAAACTTATTTCTAGTAAAAAAAATATTTTATTCAATTTTAATACAAGGATAAAAAAATTATATAGGGTCAATATCCAAAATATTATTGGGAGTAATACAACTCATTCACTTTTAACAAGGATAAAAACAATAAGAAATTTTATCTTAAATATTATTTGAAATGATACAATACCAAAACAATTCCCAAGTTTGTTGTCGTAACCCTTTTTTAGGTTATTCGTAAAAAATTTGAACTTTTTTTCTTTAAAATAATAAAAATAATAGCAAGAAAATTGACATTTTGAAAAAAAAAAACAAGCTAAAGATGATTTTAAATATACAAAAAAATCAAGCTATAATTTTTAAAACAATTGAGAGGCTAATTGTACCCTATTATACCCAAAACTAAATAGATAATGCAAATTCAAAGTCAAATCAACTCATTATTGGATGAATTTTCATAAACATTAAGCTTAAAGATATAATTTGATTTTTTATAGGGCAATTTGATTTAATCATAGGTTAAATTAAAGTTTATTATGCTTAAGAATGCATTTGGATCCAATTAAAGGATTTAATTAGGTGCAATGACATAATTATACTTTAAATTCGTCAAATTATTTTTATTAGAAGCTTAATTGATGACAAATAACATATTATTTTTATTAGTTTAATATTATAAGAACTTTAGTGGAATAACTTAAATATTATTATAAATATTATTATTTTTATTATAATTAGTAGAGCTAGACCCAAGTAATTTGGATCTAGCTCCCTTGGGTTTGGTTCCCCTAATAATGATAATGATAATAATAATAATAATAATCCTAACAACAACAACAATAATTTTTAGTTTTACCATTCAAATCAAATATGTTAGACCCAAATTTCTGAGGTATGGCTCCTCTAATAATAATAAAAAATAATATTTATAATATTAATAATAATTTTAAACTTGTCTAACTCAAGTTATTATATTTTTTAATTCATTCAATTTTTTTATTTTTCTTCAATAGAAATAATATATTTTTTTAATTTTATTAATAAAAAAATATTAATAATATTAATAATAAATTAAACATGCTTAATCCAAGTTCTTATAGATTTTTAATTTTACCATTCAAATCAAATCTAAAACAAAAATATAAATTAACAACAAAAACAACCATGTCTGATGTATCTAACCCAAGGACTTAGAGTTTGGCAAGCATGCCTAACACCTTTGCCAAATATCTAGCAACTATATTAGCATGATCAAAAAATTGATGTCTTCTCCTAAGTATAGAAGTGTCAAAGTAATAAATAACCCGGCAAGACCGGTATCAAACCACAAGGAGGTTAATTGTATTAGTTATAAACAACAATAATACAACAACAATAATAACAACAATAACAATAATAGTAGTAGTAGTAGTAAAGAATAAGAAAAAGAAGAAAATGTTGGTGAGAACTTTAAGATGGAAGATCAATGTGAGGATCAAATAATGATAAAAATAAATGTCAGGGTTAGAGAATTCACTAATGGTATTTCAAGTAAATATATTATAAACTCCTTTTATTATTCAATTAAAAACTATACATAAAAGGAGATTCTAATTAAATTATAAATTATTAATATGATTACATCAATTATCTTATTCGAATAATGTCAATACTTGTAAATATTGTCAGGTATTCATAATTATAACTTATGTTACTAACAAATTAAGTTTTTTTTCATAGCATAAGTGTCGGTTATACCATACAGTTGAGTTATGAAAGTATTAAGTATGTGTTGTACCTAGTGTTATACAACACAAATCTAAATTAATCATGCAACAAGTAAAGTATTAAAAGTAAATAAGATAACAAATACAAAACATGTCAGTATCAAATATTAAAGTCCATGTTAAGTTTATATTATACTTATTCTTACACCATTAGTATAACCTTTTCACCTCGACATAATAAACTTAGCTAAATATAATAAAAAATAGAAATATAAATAAATAAGATAAGAATATAAATAAGATAAAAGTTAAATAATAAAAAAAGAAAATAAAAGGCATAAATAATATATTAATGAAAGCAAAACTTAAACATTACAAAAATATAAAAAGAGAAAGCAAAAACATGATCTTGATTTGAAAACCAGGATACCTAAATGCATGATAAATCCCTCATTTTATAAGCCAAAGTTAAGAACTATTGATTTGATAACTAATTGATGAATAAATGACTATATCTTCACTTAGTGACAATCCTTATCTTCTTATCTGAATAAAAATAATTAATAACGTTAGAATTTGAATAAGATTTCACATGAAAGTTTTAGGAAAATGTCTTATATTTTTTAGAAAAAAAATTGAGGTCATTTAAGTTTTTAGAATTCAAGATATGACCTGAACACTAAATAGTATCTGGACTACAAGACAGATTTAGACTTTTACGTTGTTGCTAAGATTTGGATTTCCAAACAGTATAATTGAGTTTTGACTTTTTATAAAAGCTTTAGACCTATATCTCAACTTTTCATCCATATAAAGCAAACCTAAATATAAAATTTATAACTTCAGATATGATCCAATTACAGAACAGTGTTCCAGTTTGGACTACACTAACATTTATTTTGTAAGTTTAACCCTATTTTTATCTTTTCAATTTCAATATTTTAACTTACCAATCAATTTTTTTATTTATATGATAGGTTTATTTATAATGAACATTTACCATGAATTAAAAATATTTTTATAGTATCCAACTTGTTATCATAAAATATATTTTAGTTAAGAAGTTATTGATACTTTAAATATAAAATAATAATATAAAACTTTAATAAAATATATTTTTTAAATACTAATCATATTTCATATTCTAATATCAAATTTTAAAAACCCACAACCATTTTATCCTCAACTATATTTTTAATACTAAATATATTTAAGGAAAAAAAGCAATAAAAAAATTAGCAATAACTCCGTACCCTTTAACTTTTATTGTAATAAGAGACCCGCTTTGTAATTAAAAAAAGTTATTCTAAAAACACGTGTCAAGTCAATTAATTTGTTTTTGAGCGAGGGAAACGTAGATCCACACCTTTCAAAGTATTTTTCGAAAATGACAAAAAAATATCAAAAATTAAATGGAAAGACATGGAAATGTCAAATTAGCCGGCGGTCTTGGTCCTGCCAAAGCTTCTCTTCTAGTTCAGGCATGAAATACACGTACGGCGGTCCATTTTTATTTTGCTTTACCATCCATTTTCCCCTGTCAGCATTCTTGTCCTCGGAGTCAAATCTCAACTTAAATTGTGAGAATAGAATTCTCATGGCTAAATGATACGTTTGTAGTGAGACGAAGGATGTGGGTTTAATCTTAAATCCTCGTGTTTGATAGAAAGAGCACGTCCGCTGGCGACACTGCCAAGCCAGGCAGTACCCGAACTAAGATTGGCACATGTATGCTTTTAGCACTGTTTTCTACCAGTCCCCTAATAATTAGCCTGATAAGAGGTGTAACTAAAAGGTTTGTTATTTTTATGATTTTAAATTCAAACTTTGTAATTGTTAATATAATAATGAAATTTATATCTTTACTAATTTTAAAATTCGGTAAAATTAATTAAAAATATATAAACTAATCCAAACATCAATATTAACCAAAAAATAATAATAAAAACCTCCCGTGAGGTCATCAGCGGTCCAATATATTTAAAAAAGAAAATTAATAAAATTGAAAAATCCTGGAACTCCATAAACTTCTGTACAATAATTCGACTTGAAATCCATAATATTGAAAAGGCTCTGATGCATTAAAATAACAGAGCCTCCCTTCACATATACACATTTTCTAGAGGAAAAGTTGAGGCAAAAATTACCAAGAATTTACGGAAATAAATATGAACATTCCATTTTGTGTACACGGTCCACGAGAATTCCACTGTACAAAGCAGCCCTATTTTCTGGCATTCCTTGATTTCCCTGGATTTCGTTTCTGCCAACCCTGCTCACTCTTGTATTCGAAACCCCTCTCTCTCGCCTAGCAAGCCAGGGATTCTGCCTCTCCCTTCTGTACTCATCACCATTCCCTTTTGTATTCTTCACATTCTCTGCAAATTGCACTCTCTTCTTCTTTCTCTTTCCCTCTACACACCAAAACAGAAAAGAAAGAAGATCGATTAATATCACAAAAGATACAACTTTCCAAGAAAGTTTCAATTATCAAGAAAAAATTAGAGTGTGGGGAAAGAAGGAAAACCCATTTACCTGAACTTAAGCAAGAACGTAGGTCTTGACTTGGAATCTGAGATTCGGAATCTCGATTCTCAGAGAGTACTTGATGGGGCAACGTTTTTTGCTTGGAAAAGGCAAGAAAGACCACCGTACTTGAAACTGCCATGACTGTGGCTAATACCAAACCTTGTGAGGTTAGTATAGATGACATGTTGTGGAAAACAAAGACTGCAAGAAGGAAATGAAACTTGTAAGGAGAAGAAATCTCACTAGAATTGGAGTTTCAGAATATGAACAGAGTAGATAGTCCTAGCAGAGGGAAAACTCTACAATGGGAGCTAGGAAAGTGGGGTTTTTTTATTTATTAATTTTATAAGCGTGAGAATCTAGACTTCTCGGTTTAGTGTATGAGTAGAGGAGAGGGTGTTTATGTTGATTTGGGATTGTTAGGTGTTGGTTTTTGTGACCCACACGGAAAACACACAGAAAAGTTGTAGAATGGTGTATGAACGGGGAGGTGAGAGAGTCAACACTTTTTTTTCAAACTGTTTTATTTAAAAAAAAATTAAATTCATATTTTTTTAATATTTGTTAATGGTTTTAATATATTAAATATTATTTTAAAATAATTATTTTAATATACTTTCAATTAGGAATTATTTGTTATAAAAACATATACACTATATTGCCAATTACATTTATACCTTGTCTGTTCACGAGAAAAGTAGTTTTTAGCTTTTTAAACTTTTTATCTTTATTTATTATTAAAAAAATTAATTAATAAAAAATATTTTATAATAAAAAAAATAGTTTAATTTTTGAGAAAATATTTTTTTTATTTTAGACAAAAAATATGAAGTTACAAAAAATTTAGAAATATCATTTTATTTATTGATTATATCAAATTTGATAATATATTTTATTTTTCAATTTCATTCCTGAGTTTCTATTTTTTATTATTATTATTATTATTTTTTATTAAAAAAAATTATTTATCAAATTTGGTTCTTATTCTTTTGAATATTATTTATTTTATTTGAAATAATTTATAAAATTATAATTTATTTTTTTAATTTCATTATTTTTCAACTTTTTAATCTATTATATTTGATCTTTATAATTTTAATTATTATTTA
>SRLM01002135.1:0-28435 GCA_015708895.1 Populus ilicifolia | reverse complement strand
AATATTAAAAAATAAAAATTTAATAAAAAAAAGTAAAAAAATAATACTACATCAAATAATGCTTTATGAAAATGAATAAGACTTAGCTATACATTTTAATATTTTTTTAAGGATCCGGGTGGATTCTGGGAGCTAAGAGATCGTGTAGTGTCTAGGGTGCTTTTAATTCCGTTTGATAATATGATTAAAATTGTATTTTTTAAAATTTAAAAATAGTTTTTATTAAAAATTAAGTTTTTATATTTTTTTGATATATTATTTTTAAAAATAATTTATAATTTATAAAAAATATTACTTTAATATATTTTTAAACAAAAAATATTTTAAACTATAATTGTTATTACAATTTTTAAAAAACCATTTAAATAAATTCTTAAAAAATATTTTATATTATTTTGCATAAGTGTTGCTGATAGTGTTTATTTTTTATGTTTCAAAAATAATTTAAAAAATATTTTTTAAATTTTTTTCACATCAAATTATTTTTTTGATATTTTTTATTATTTTGATATACTAACATAAAAAATAATTTTTAAAAAATAAAAAACATTATTTTAATATATTTATAAATGCAAAATATTTTAAAAAATAATTATAATTATTTGGACTGAGTCGCAGAAAAGAAGGTCGATTTTGAGCATTGATTACAAGACGAGAGGTGTGACAAAATTGAAAAACAAAAAGAAAGAAAAAGAAAAGAAAAGAAGAGGAACACACACAGGATATAAAACCCCAGTCATTTCATATCAATCTAAGTCACATGTGGAGGCATAGAAGTCTTCAATTGGACACGTGTCCAACAATCGTCTGAACTATGATTTCATTCAATGACACGTGTCAAGAAGAGGATTGCACCTTTTAAAAAGCTTGTTATTTGGTGAGCGTGTTGTTGCAATATGAAGCACAGATTTGTACCCCGCAAGTAACTACAAGTGGCGTATTTCCATAAAATATCATCCACCGAATCTACCGATCTCGATCAAGCTCAGAATCCGTTCACACATCCTCCTCCTCCTCCTCCTTATTCTTCTTCTTCTAGACATTTTTTCTTGTATTATTTGTAAGATTACAGGACATTCATCAATTGAATTCTTGAATAATTATTTTTTTAACAAATGTTACCCTTTTATTTAATTTTACTATTAAATCAATTATCAAACTTTTGACCATTGATCAAAATTTTTTAAACACATGTTGTTCAAAATTTACAATAACACTGGCCATGACTAATAAGCTATTTTTATGAAAACATTATAGTTTAGTTTTGAATTTTCTTTAAATTTATCTTTTATTTTTTTAAATAAAAAAATTGACAACTTGACAATAGTAAACTAAAAAGGTTTTAAATGTATGGAGAGCCTAAGTTGAAATTTTCAATAAAATTATAAACCTAAATATACCTCATTATTCTTATTCTCTTAATTGAAACACAATGCAAATTCTAGATTAAATCATGATCCGTAAATCGTGTAGTAAAAAAAATTAAAATATCCTTGATTATAATAAAATCTTCTTTAAAAAATATATGATAATTTATTATCTCTAGAAAATTATTTTGGATATTTACCACTTAGAGTTTCTTTATCCAAATATTAACAATGAATAATAACAAGCTATTCCCATTAAATATTTTAGATATTTATTCTTTTTGGATTTCTTTATCTAAACATTAATAGTGAATAATTGATGAATTCCCTACAACATAAGATTTTTATATTTTTTTGAATATTGGCCAGTATCCTTTGGAGTTTTACAAACATGTTGTAAAATCTAGAAATGCAAAAAAATAATTTTTTTTGTTTACAAAATCTATGTGAAAACATATTTTTAAAATTTTCAATATTTTTTTGCATAAAAAAAGCGTTCAAAACATATTAGGGTATTGGTCATATACAACACACAAAAAAAATATTTTTTGATATACATGTACATGTATATTTTACATTGTATCAAAAACTAGGTATTCTAAATACGAGATTAATATTTTTTATAACATAAAAAATTTAGACCTTGAAATAAATAGGGAAAAATCCATAAATCTCTTTCTCTTCCTTTTGTTTTTTTGAAAGGAAAAAAATAGGTCTATGGGGCTCGATTTGAGGGCGGTTTGAGGCTATGTTGACAGAAAGGGCTGATTTGGGTGTAGGGGAAGAAATGGCCGAAACAAGGGAATGGCCAGGAGGGGGACTAGTTTTGGGTGCTCTCTCTCTCACTCTCATTCTTGTCAGAAGAAAATGAAAATGAGTGGGCCGTCGGGAAGAGTGAGATGAAATTGGGGAGGTGATTGGCTATGGGTAAAGGGAGAAAAGGGTTGTGGCTTTAATGGTGTTCTCTGGTTTTGTAAGGGAAGAATGGAGATGGGGGAATAATAGATAGGAGAGTGATACGATTAAAAGATTGATATTTTTCTCCAAGTGCAGGAGTGTTGAAGTAATAAATAACCTGACAAGACCGGGGTTGAACTATAGAGAGGTTAATTGTATAAATTATAGATAACAATAAAATAACAACAACAACAACAACAATACTACTACTAGTAGTAATAATAATAATAATAAAGAAGAAAAAGAAAAAGAAAAAGAAGATGATGAGAACTTTAAGATGAAATATTAATGTAAGGATTAAACAATAATAATAACAAATATCAAGGTTAGAGGTTCCACTAATGATATGTCAAACAAGTATAGTATAAATTCTTATTATTCAATTGAAAACCACACACAAAGGAGGTTCCAATAAGATTATAAATTGTTAACATGATCACATTAGTTATCTTATTCGATTAATGCTAATACTTGTAAATATCGTCAGGTATTCATGATTATAACTTATGTTAACAACAAGTCAAGTTCCTTTCATAGCTCAGGTGTTAGTTATACCATACAATATAGGCTATAAAAGTGCCAAGTATTTGTTGTACCAAGTGTTATACAACATAAATTAAGATTAGTCAATTAACAAGCAAAGTATTAAAGAGTGAACAAGATAACAAATACAAAACATGTTAGTATCAAACATTAAAATCCATATTGAGTTTATATTATATTTATTCTTACACCATTAGTATAACCTTTTCACCTTGACATAATAAACTTAACTAAACATAATAAAAGAAAAATAAATAAATAAACAAAATAAGAACATAAATAAGATAAAAGTTAACTAAGTAAATGAAATACATAAACTTGATATTAATGAAAGAAAAGCATAAACATTACAAAAAATACAAAGAGAGAAAGCAAGAGCATGATCTTGATATGGAAACTAAGATGCCTAAATGCATGGCAAATGCCTTCTTTTATAGGTCAAAATTAGAAACTATTGATGTGATGACTAATTGAAAAGTGGGTGGTCAACTCTTGACTTGGTGACAATCCTTATCTTGTCTTGTCTGCCCAAAACATCATTAATAATTTCAAAATTAAAACCACTTGACATATGAAAGTTGTAGGAAATTATCTCAACTTTCTTGTATAAACAATCGAGATCATTTAGACTTCTAGAACTCCAGCTATGAGCCAAATAGTGTACAGGTTGGAGGATAGACTTGAACTTCTTCGTTGTTGCTACACTTTGAACTTAAAAATGACCTTTTTAAATCTTGGGTTCCATATGAAAGTTGTAGGTCTATGTCTTACCTTTCCATTCATATAAAGTATACCTAAATCTGAGATCTACGGGTCCAGATTTGACCCAATTATCGAACAGTGTTCGGGTATTGCACCGACATCTCTTTTCTATATTTGGCCATCTCTTTGTCTTCAGTTCTTAAATTCATCAATCAATCCTTTTATTTATGTAATATGCCTATATTTAAAATAAAATTTATCATAAATTAAAGGTATCCTATATTATTAGATATATTATTATAAAATATTCTTTAGTTAAGGAGTTATTGATGCTTCAAGTGTAAAATGATGACTTAAAACCTTGATAAAAATATATTTTTAAGTATTAATCACTCCCCTAACCAGCTTATTAATAGTCCCTAGTAATCAAAGCATTAAAATAGAAAAATACTTTGCAAATTCCACAAAGTAAGGTACTCATCATTCAATTTCCATTAATCTATCTAGATAAACAAACTCTCATTAAATTTTTATATCTACTTAATACCTCTTAAACAAGATATTAATAAATCTTTCTTTTATGCTCAATATATCAACACATAGTTATGGGTCTTTACTTGGGAGAAAATAAAATTCTTGTTCTAATGTTTAAATTTAACTTCCTTGGGTTGAGATTTTTTTTTTTGCTTTTTCTAAATATATATACATGTACTTAAAACACAATGCATCTTTAACCTATATAACGAGCTTTCAGTTAATGACTCCCAAACTAGTTGGTCTTAGGGTATTTAGTGTTAAGACACCCTTTTAGATTTAATAACTCAGGTTGCAGATACTAATACATAAATAATGCATTCTTTAATTCCCTTGAGCTTTTTTCCTCAACTCATGTAACAAGCGTTAGGCCAATAGCTCCCAAGTCAGTTGACTTTAGGGTATTAGATATTAAAACACCCTTTTGGGCTTAATTACTTAGGTAGGGAGGCTATGAAACCAAACTTATCTATATTTTTATTATCATCATTTGTTTTTGCTTTTTTTTTGTTTTTTTATTTCAAATTATACATTATCCCTTTTTCTTAGTTGTTACCTTTAACAAAAGAACATACATAATATAATAACCCAATGTGCAACCCATAATCATATGTTAAAGTGTGTGTGTGTGAAAATTAAGGTTTAAGAATACATGTTAAATGAGTATATGAGCATAATTAAGTGATAATGATACGAGAGTTTGTAAACCTGAATATTTTAAGAAGTATTATAATAAGAACGGTTACTACGATGCGTCTCAAGAGTCACTTTAACAAAAAGTTTCTTTACTCTGCCATTCTAGTAACAACAATTTTACACATGCTTTATGAAATGGAAAACTATTTTTTTTCAACTACTATCCTCTCCCCCCAACCAAAACGAGACATTGTTCTCAATATCCTAAAGTAGAAAGATAGAGTATAGAAAACATCACCTGTAATAACAAACATTGACACATCTGAAACACACTTAAACAAAAATAAGAAATAACAAAACACAATAATAAAATAAAAAGACATAAAAATTCACAAATAAAGACTCAAATCCAATCTAAGCTTTTTATGGCTTTCCTTAGATGATCAATTTATGCGACTCATGAGGGGATCAATTACAGGAATGAAAGATTGTAATTAGTCAATCAATTATTTAGTAGTAGTAGTAGAGATTATGATTTGTTATGTAGAAGATATTAGAAATTCCTGTTTCACAACATGATCAAGAAAAGACAACAACTTATCATAATAAACATTAACATTTAACAGACCTATGAGTTTATGAGGAATGTGTAGTTAGGCCCAAGATGAAATATGAAAGATCTCTTCCAATGTGCCTATACCACCTGGTAAGGCAATGAAGACATCAACATGGTTAAATATTGCATTCATTAGAGCAGACATTGTTGAGACCTGTAGTTCTTCTCTAATTATTTTTTTTAATGATGTTCCTTTGTGCTAATGCTTTAGAGACAACCTCCAAAACTCGACTACCTCTTAAAATTCAGCTATTAACACACCTCCCATTAACCCAAGATTGCCTTTCCCATACACTAAATGAATCTTTCTCTCAGTTAGCACCCGACCAAGATGATTTGCTGATTCTAAAAACTCCTTTTCTTTCCTAGGACTAGATCCACCAAAAACACAAATATTTCTTATGTGATAACCTGAGAAATTTGTCATTTCTACACACTTTTATATTTGTTGAATGTATGGATTGAGTAGAAATGAAAGGAATGAAGATAAGAAATTAGAAAGACAATCATACCACCTATATGTAGGCCAGCTCGAGTCTCTCTCTCTCTCTCTCTCTATCTCTTTATTTATTTATTTTTGAAAAAAGCATGTGTATGTACAAGTAGTTGTGATTGTGGCTTACATCTTCCCTTGGTTTTACGTCTAAGAATGGCTTAAACGCCCTTTATGAGTTTTGGATAGGCTTCCCATCCAGTTTTCTTAAAAACTGGCAAACATGGTCTTTTTTAGTCAGATTTCCAAAACTATGTCGATCATGTTTTTTTTATGAAAACACAGCCATAAATCATGAATTGCATGATGCACAGCTCCACTAGGATGCGTCTTAAGAGTTAATAGAAGATTATCTAAAAACTCCTTACTCAGACCATCCTTAATAAATTATATTTTATCTTCACAGTTTATAAATAACATTTCTAAAAAACAACATTGTGCATTATAAGTCCATCTAGCACATCGATGACAAACTTTCAGTCGTTTTGCATGACATTTCTTTGCAAAAGTGCTTTTACCTATTCTAGACATGTGTGAAATAAATGAATTAGAGGACTCACTTGATAATCAGACCTTTGCTTCAATCAACTAATGAATATCTTCAGGAATTCCATGATTTATTAACAACCTCAATCTTGCACATCTAGCATGGTAAATTTTTATAATCATATTCTGAGACAGAGCGGGAAAATATTTTTTTAATTTTTCAATATTAGTGTTTATTTTCAAATGAGAATTGGAAGAGAGATTTAAAGAAGTGCGCAAATATATATATATAGATATCAATTATTACGAGAAACTGAAAGAACTGACTTAAGTCATGGAGTACCGTTGTCTGCCATTTGACTAGGGTGAGAGAAACTAGCAAAAATCACTAAAAAAAACACAAACGATGTGAGAAAAAAATAATCAATCTTCATATACAGGATCACTCAATTCAATAGAGTCATTTTCAAATGAAAAATTACCAAAACTTTCAAACAATGCCCATTTACCTTGAAAACATTGTCATTCTTTGGATTCTCAATATCATAGGCCCTATATGGATATATATGTTCTATAATAAAATGACCACTCTATCTTGATCTTTATTTTCTAGGAAATAAATGCAGTCGAGAATTATAAAGTAAGATTTTTTGACCAACATTGAATGTTTTTCTTAGACTATTTTTGTCATGAAACTCTTTGATTCTTGCGTTATGAATTTTTAAATTTTCATATGCATCATTTATTATTTCCTCAAGCTCATTTATTTGTAATTTTCACGGTTGACTAGCATCATCAAAATTTGAATTGAAAGCTTTAATAGCCCAATAAGCTTTATGTTCAAGTTTCACAGGCAAGTGACAAGGTTTTTCATAGACTAGTTCATAAGATGACATAGCTAATGATGTTTTTATAAGCAGTTCGATAAGCCCACAATGAATCATTAAGTCTTAAAGACCAATCTTTTCTATTAGGGTTCACTGTTTTCTCCAAAATGTGTTTGATCTATCTCCCTATCAACAAGCTCTACTTGTCCACTTGTTTGAGGGTGATAAGGGGTGACAACTTTGTATGTGATTCCATATTTGTTTTATTAAAGACTTAAATGGCTTGTTGCATAAATGTGTTCCACCACCACTTATCATAGCTCGAGGGATTCCAAATCGACTTAAAATATTTTTTTTTCAAAAACTTTATCACTGTTTTGTGATCATTGTTTCTACTTGAAATTGCCTCTATCCATTTTGAAACATAATCTACTGTGACTAATATGTACAACAAACCAAATAATAGAGGAAATGGACCCATGGAATCTATACCCTAATAGTCAAAGATCTCAATGACAAGCATAGGATTTAAATGCATGTAAGTCTTTAAACATGGTAGGCTAGTAAAATCTACTTTGTAAGATTTTTGCAGTTGTCTTTCTTGATGAGAAATGACCCCCACATACCTCAGAATGACAAAATTTAATGACACTAGTTACCTTATTATTAGGAATGCATTTTTGAAATATTTAATCAGGATGATATTTGAATAAATATGGGTCATTCCAATAAAAGTTCTTCATTTCATTCAAGAACCTTTTTTTTTTCTTATCTTGGATACTCCAATGAGCTGATAATTATCTTAAAACAAGAAAATTCACAATATTAGCAAACCAAGACATTGTAGAGAGAGAAAGTAAAGATTCATTTAGAAAGTAGTCATTAATTGGTGTGATGTCAGTTTTCAAATCTTTTGACAATCTTGATAAGTGATTTGCAATAACATTTTTAGTGCCTTTCTTATCTTTGATTGTGATATGTAATTCTTGAAGTAACAAAATCCACCGCACAAATCTAGCCTTAGAATCTTTCTTAGAAAGAAGATATTTCAATGCTGCATGATCACTAAAAATAACAACATGTGAGCCAACAAGATAATACTTGAATTTTTCACATGCAAATACTACTGCAAGTAATTTCTTTTTAGTGGTGGTATAATTTATTTGAGCACTATATAAATTTTTACTTATATAGTAAATTACATAAGGTTTCTTATCTTTTTTTTTGGTTCCAAAACAGCACCTATGACATAAGCACTAGCATTACATATTATTTTGAAAGGTAATGACCAATTAGGAGGTTGAATGGCAGGAGCACAAGTAAGCAACTTTTTAAGTTTAACAAAGGCTTCTTCACAATATTCAGTCCATTCAAAAATATTATCCTTTGTTAAAAGTTTACTTAAGGGTTAGATATTACACTAAAATCTTTGATGAACTTTCTATAAAAACTAGCATGTTCTAAGAATGATCTAATATTTTTAATAGATTTTGGTGTTGGCAAGTTAACAATTAACTCGATTTTAGATATGTCAAACTCAATTTCTTTTGATGAAACAATATGACCAAGTACAATGCTGTTTGTTACCCCAAAATGATATTTTTCCCAATTCAGTACAAGAATCTTCTCTTTACACCTGCTCAAAACCTTTTCTAAGTTAGCCAAACAATCATCAAATGAATCCCTAAAAATAGAAAAATCATCCATAAAAATCTCAAGAAAATGTTCAACCATATTACTAAATATACTGAGCATGTATCTTTGAAACATGGCCATTGCATTACATAATCCAAAAGGCATTCTTTGATATGCAAAAGTACCAAATAGACATGTGAAAGTAGTCTTCTGTTGATCTTCCAATGCTATTTTAATTTGGTTATAACCTGAATAGCCATTTAAGAAATAATAAAATTCATGATCTGCAACCCTTTCTAGGATTTGATCAATGAAAGGTAAAGGAAAATGATCTTTTCTAGTCATTAAATTAAGTTTCCTATAGTCAATGCACATGCACCAACCAGTAACAGCCCTAGTAGCAATTAACTCATTGTTCTCATTTGTTATCATAGTGACTCTATACTTCTTGGGTAGAACTTGGGTAGGACTTACCCATTTGCTATTAAAAATAAGATAAATGATGTCATTATCTAGAAGTTTAATGACTTTATTTTTCATTACTTCTTTCATATTAGGATGGAGCCTTCGTTGCATTTCCCTAGAGGGTTTAACATTTTCCTCCAAATAAATTCTGTGTGTAAAAATCAAAGGACTAATTCCTTTTATGTCAACTATAGTTCATCCTAATGTATTTTTGTGCATTTTCAGAGTTTGTAATAACTTACCTTCTTGATGTGCATTAAGTTTGGAAGAGATTATTACTGAAAAAGTTTCATTTTCTCTTAAAAATGAGTATTTGAGATTAAATGGCAACGACTTTAAATCAAGTTTGGGTGGTTGAACACTTGAAGGTATGGATTTAATTGATTGTGGTGACAATTCCTCAATTTGTGGTCTTTAATTACTTGTCTTTGATTCTTTCTAAAAATAAACCATTTGCAAATCATCAGATTCATCAATCTCAATTTCACTAGAAGTGCTTTAAAATTAATCATGAATTAATTTTTCAGTAAAGTCCACTTCTAGTAAATCCTTATCATCTCCAGGTTGTTGCAAATGTTGAAAATATTCGTCTCTAATGTCATGTTTCCAATTGATAGCTTTATTAGTCCATTCTTATAATTAATCAACGCATTAGAAGTTGCAAGAAACGGACGTCTAAAATAACAAGAAATGAATTACATACTACAACAGGTTGTGTGTCCAGGACAATAAAATTCAAAGGTAAAATGAATTTATCAACTTGTACTAACACATCTTCAATTATTCCTCTAGGCACTTTCATAGATCTATCGGCGAGTAAAAGAGTTATAGAAGTTGGTTTTAACTCACCTTGATTGAGACTTTTAAAAATTGAATATGAAAATAAATTCACACTGGCTCCAAGATCGAGTGAGGCTCTTTCAATTTTATGTTTTTCAATAACACTAGAAATTGTAGGATAACCAGGGTCTTTATATTTCAAAGCATTATTATTCTAAAGAATGATACTTATTCGGCTAAAAAGGCTTTATTTTTCATATTCAGTTTCCTCTTCACCGTGAATAGATCTTTCAAGAATTTAGTATAGAAAGGAACTTGTTTAATAGCATCTAGTAAAGGTATATTGATTCTTACCTATTTGAAAGTTCCAAAGATTTCAAAATTGTGATTGACTTTTCTTTGTTTGGTCATGGCATGAGGAAATGGAAGCGCTGATGGGGAATCAGTCTTTTCTTTGTAAATTTCAGATTCAACCCCTTCCTTACTCTTAGAGATTGACTTATCATCTTTCTCACAAGGTTCAAGAGTGAGTTTTTCAATAACCTTATCACTGCGAAAAGTAGTGACTGATTTGACTTGATCCATGATTAATACTCAAAAGTGTATTTTTATCATGGTTTTATATCATCATTTTTCACTTGAAGTATCAATAACTCCTTAACTAAAACATGTTTTATAATAATATATCTAATAATATGAGATACCTTTAATTTATGGTAAATGTTCATTTTAAATATAGGCCTATCACATAAATGAATGAATTGATTGATGAATTTAAGAACTGAAATTGAAAGGATAAAGGGATAGCCAAACTTAGAAAAGAAATGTCGGTGCAATCCAAACCGGAATACTGTTCGGTAATTGGGTCATATCTAGAGCTATAGATTTCAGATTTAGGTCTACTTTATATGGATGGAAAGGTAAGACATAGGCCTACAACTTTCATATGGAGCCTAAAAACTAAAAAGCTGATTTTCAAGTCCAAATTATTGTAAGAACAAAAAAGCTCGAATCTGTCCTCCAACCCAAGCACTGTTCAGTAGTTTGGCCATATCTAGAGGTCTAGAAATTGAAATGAGCTGAATTTTTTACACAAGAAAGCTGAGACAATTTCCTATAACTTTGTGTTTTCAAATGGCTCCAATTTTGATGTCATCAATGACGTTTTGGGCAGACAAGAGAAGATAAGGATTGTCACCAAGTCAAGGGTTGGCCACCTACTCATCAATTAGTCATCAAATCAATAGTTCCTAATTTTGTCCTATAAAATGAGGCATTTTCCATGCATTTAGGCATCTTGGTGTCTAGATCAAGATCATGCTCTTCTTTTCTCTCTTTGTATTTTTTGTATTGCTTATGCTTTGCTTTCATTAATATCAAGTTTATGCCTTTCATTTCCTTTTCTTTCCTTTGTTAACTCTTATCTTATTTATGTTTTTATTATGTTTATTTATTTTTCTTTCTTTCATTATGTCTAGCTAAGTTTATTATGTCAAGGTGAAAAGGTTACACTAATGGTGTAAGAATAAGTATAGTGTAAACTTAATATGGACTTTAATGTTTGATACTAACATGTTTTATATTTGTTATCTTGTTCACTCTTTAATACTTTACTTGTTAAATGACTAATCTTGATTTATGTTGTATAACAATTGGTACAACAAATGCTTGGCACTTTCATAGCCTATACTGTATGGTATAACCGACACGTGAGCTATGAAAGAAACTTGATTTGTTGTTAACATAAGTTATAATCATAAATGCTTGATAAAATTTACAAGTATTATCATTAATTGAATAAGATGACTAATGTAATCATGTTAACAATCTATAATCTGATTGGAACCTTCTTTGTGTGTGGTTTCCAATTGAATAATACGAGTTTATACTATACTTGTTTGACATACTATTAGTGGAACCTCTAACCTTAACATTTGTTATTATCATGGTTTAATCCTTACATTAATTTTCCATCTCAAAGTTCTCATCAACTTTTCTTTTTCTTTATTATTGTTACTACTACTATTACTACTACTACTACTACTACTACTACTACTAGTATTATTATTATTATTATTATTATTATTATTATTATTATTATTATTATTATAGTTGTTGTTGTTATTTTTGTTGTTGTTATCATTGTTGTTTATAATTTGTACAATTAACCTCCCTGTGGTTCGACATCGGTCTTGCCGGGTTATCTATTATTTCGATACTCCTGCACTTGGGAGAAGACATCAATCTTTTTATCATATCAATCCATGTGTTGGCTTTAAGAACTACTTGCATTTGCATTGTATTATCCTTTGGGATTTTGTTGTGGTTGAGATAGAAACTTACCTTTCTCTTGGAAACTGAAATCATATGTCAATTTTGTAAGAGTATCTTTAATATTTGTCATGTTTTTAGCTAGTTGAGTTTTGATTGTCTCTTGCTTTTCAATGAATACATGTGATGTTTCCTTAAGATTTGTTTTAGGAGGTGAAGTGATTAGTACTTAAAAGAGCATTTTTATTAAGGTTTTTTATCATCATTTTGCACTTGAAGTGTCATTAACTCCTTAACTAAAGTATGTTTTATAATAATATATCTAATAATATAAGATACCTTTAATTTGTGGTAAATGTTTATTTTAAATGCAGGCTTATCATATAAATGAAAGAATTGATTGATGCCTTTAAGAACTTAAATTGCAAGGGCAAAGAGATGACCAAACTTAGAAAAGAGATGTCGGTGCAGTCCATACCAAAACACTATTTGGTAATTAGGTCATATCTAGAGCTATAGATCTCAAATTTAGGTCTAATTTATATGAATAGAAAGGTAAGACATAAGCCTACAACTTTCATATGGAGTCCAAGATCTAAAAAGGACATTTTCAAGTCCAAACTGTAGCAACAACAAAGAAGCCCAAATCTGTCTTCCAGCCTGAGTACTGTTTAATATTTGGTCCATATCTAGAGTTTTAGAAGTCTAAATGCGCTGAAGGTTTTACATAAGAAAGCTTAGACAATTTCCTACAACTTTCATGTTTTCAAGTGGCGCCAATTTTTATGTTATCAATGATGTTTTGGGTAGACAAGAGAAGATAAGGATTGTCACCAAGTTAAGAGTTGGCACCCACTCATCAATTAGTCATTAAATCAATAGTTCCCAATTTTGGCCTATAAAATGAGGCATTTGCCATGCATTTAGGCATCTTGGTGTCCAAATCAAGATCCTGCTCTTGTTTTCTCTCTTTGTATTTTTTGTATTGCTTATGTTTTGCTTTCATTAATATCAAGTTTATACCTTTCATTTCATTTCCTTTCCTTTCCTTTGTTAACTCTTATTTTATTTATGTTCTTATTTTTTTATCTATTTATCTTTCTTTCATTATGTCTAGCTAAGTTTATTATGTCAAGATGAAAATGTTACAATAATGGTGTAAGAATAAGTATAGTGTAAACTCAATATGAACTTTAATGTTTGATACTAACATGTTTTATATTTGTTATCTTGTTCACTTTTTAATACTTTGCTTGTTAAATGACTAATCTTAATTTATGTTGTATAACACTTGGTACAACAAATGCTTGATACTTTCATAGCCCATACTGTATGGTATAACCGACACTTGAGCTATGAAAGGAACTTGATTTGTTGTTGATATAAGTTATAATATGAATACTTGACGAGATTTACAAGTATTAGCATTAATTGAATAAAATGACTAATGTAATCATGTTAACAATCTATAATCTGATTGGAACCTCCTTTGTGTGTGGTTTCCAATTAACTAATAAGAGTTTATACTATACTTATTTGACATACCATTAGTGGATCCTCTAACCTTGACATTTATTGTTATCGTTGTTAAATCTTTACGTTAATATTCCATCTCAAAGTTCTCTTCTTCTTCCTCCTCCTTATTATTATTATTATTATTATTATTGTTGTTGTTGTTGTTGTTGTTGTTGTTGTTGTATTATTGTTATTTATAATTTGTACAATTAACCTCCTTGTGGTTCGACTCTAGTCTTGCCGGGTTATTTATTACTTCGACACTCCTGCACTTGGGAGAAGACATCAATCTTTTAGTCATGTCATGGAGCATACCATAAGAATTTTAAAAATTATGGTGTGTTTGAAACGATGGTTGTGAAGTTTGTACATTGTTATTATCACTCTTTTAACTAAAATTTGGGTGATTTCTTTAACCAGAGTTTTATGTTTTTGAGTATGGGTGATGGTTGACCTTTTGAAAACTTTTTAAAGCATGAGCTTGTTCATGGTGACATTCCTTAAAAGAAGGCAAGGTTAGATAGTTATTAGTTGAGTGTTCATTTGTTTCATATATTTGACACACAAAGTTTTCAACATATTTTAAGTGACCACTCCTTTTCAATTCTAGTGCCTTGATTTTCTAGCTAAAAATGCAAACTTGGCTTGAAGGTCATGATCTTCCTTAAGGTTGTACATACCTCCACTAGATGTATGAGGTTGAGTTTTACTCGATACCTCATAAGTACCTACAATGTTCCAATTTTGAGTATTTTCAGCTAACAAGTCTAAGCACTCCATTGCTTCATCAGGGTCTTTATCTTTAAAAGTTCCATTACACATCAATTAAACCATTTGCCTATCTGTAGGTGTCAACCCTTCATAAAAATATGAAACCAATCTCCATGTTTCAAAACCATGATGAAGGCAAGTATTAAGCAAGTCTCGATACCTATCCCAACATTTGTAAAATATTTTTCCTGGTTTTTAAGTGAAAGTGGTGATTTGTCTTTTAAAAGAGTTTGTTCTGTGAGATGAAAAAAATTTCTTTAAAAAATGCTATAGCATTTCATTCCAAACATGAATGGATCCTAATCTCAAAAATTTTATAGCCATGTTTTAGCTTTATCTTTTAATGAAAAAGGGAAAAGCTTTAATCTGATGGTGTTTATATTACAATTTAAGTCGTTATAGGTGTTATAGATATCTTCAAATTCCCTTAAATACAAGTATGAATTTTCTAAATCTAAGCCATGAAAAGAAGGTAAAAGTTGAATAATGCTTGGCTTAAAATTAAAATGAGATGCATTAGAAGGAAAAACTATGCATGATGATGCACTTGTTCTTGTAAGATTCATGTGGTCTCTAAGTGTTTTAACACGGTTATTCTCATTTTTCTCATTATGAAGTGATTGATTATTTTCTTCAACCATATTTTCTGAAAATGATGAGGATACCCTATAAAGTCTACCATTTAATGTATGGTACCACATTCTTATACACATATAGAAATAGAAAAAAATTATACAAGAAAAGTAAAAAGAGAAAATAAAATAAGTACTAGAATTTGTACAAGAACTTACCTCCTCGGCAATGACACTAAAAACTTGACACGACTAAAAGATTGATGTCGAATTAATAAATAACCCGGTAAGATCGGAGTCAAACCACAAAGAGAATAATTGTATAAATTATAGATAACAATAAAATAACAACAACAACACCACCACCACCACCACCACCAACAATAATAGTAATAATAATAATAAAGAAAAAGAAGGAGTAAAAGAAGAAGATGATGAGAACTTTGAGATTAAATATTAATGTAAAGATTAAACAATAATAATAACAAATGTTATGTCAAACAAGCATAGTATAAAGTCTTATTATCCAATTGAAAACCACACAAAAGGAGGTTCTAATTAGATTATAAATTGTTAACATGATCACATTAGTTATCTTATTTGATTAATGCTAATACTTGTAAATCTCGTCAAACATTCATGATTATAACTTATGTTAACAACAAATCAAGTTTCTTTTATTGTTCAAGTGTCGATTATACCATACAGTATGGGCTATGAGAGCACTAAGTATTTGTTGTACCAAGTGTTATACAACATAAATCTAGATTAGTTATTTAACTAGCAAAGTATTAAAGAGTGAACAAGATAACAAATACAAAATATGTTAGTATCAAATATTAAAGTCCATATTGAGTTTACATTATACTTATTCCTACACCATTAGTGTAACCTTTTCACCTTGACACAATAAACTTAACTAAACATTATGAAAGAAAGAAAAATAAATAAACAAAATAAGAACAAGTTAACTAAGTAAATGAAAGGAAATGAAAGGCATAAACTTGATATTAATGAAAGCAAAGCATAAACATTACAAAAAATACAAAGAAAGAAAGCAAGAGCATGATCTTGATATGAAAACCAAGATACCTATATGCATGGCAAATGCCTCCTTTTATACGCCAAAATTGAGAACTATTGATTTGATGACTAATTGATGACTAGGTGGCCAACTCTTAACTTGATGACAATTCTTATCTTCTCTTGTCTGCCCAAAACATCATTGATAATGTCAAAATTGGAACCACTTGACACATGAAAGTTGTAGCAAATTGTCTTAGCTTTCTTGTGTAAACAATTGAGATCATTTGGACTTCTAGAACTCCAGATATGGGCCAAACATTGAACAATGCACGGGCTGAAGGACAAATTTAGACTTCTTTATTATTACTACAATTTGGACTTGAAAATGGCCTTTTTAAAAATATGCTTCATATAAAAGTTATAGGCCTATATCTTACCTTTTCATTCATATAAAATAGACCTAAATCTAAGATCTACAGCTCTAGATATGACCCAATTGCAGAACAATGTTCGGGTTTGGATTGCACCAACATCTCTTTTCTATGTTTGGCCATCTCTTTGTCCTTTCAATTTCAGTTATTATATTCATCAATCAATCCTTTCATTTATGTGATAGACTTGTATTTAAAATAAATATTTACCAGAAATTAAAGGTATCTTATATTATTAAATATATTACTATAAAACATACTTCAGTAAAGGAGTTATTGATACATCAAGTGCAAAATGATGACATAAAACCTTGATAAAAATGCACTTTTAAGTACTAATCAAAGAGCTATTGTGTTTTGGAGGAGAGATGTTGATGGTGGAACAATTAAGAGGGGAATAGGGCTTCTAGTGAAAGGAAGAGGGGATAATGTATGGCCAAAGAGAGATACTTAGTTTCTTCCTCGAGAAGGGGCTGTATTGTTGTTTTTATTTTTAAAAGATGAGTTGGGGCTACTGACACGATCAAAAGATTGATGTTTTCTTTCAAATACAGGAGTGTCAAAATAATAAATAACCCGGCAAGACCGTGGTCGAACCATAGGGAGGTTAATTGTATAAATTATAGATAATAATAATACAACAACAACAATAATAGTAGTAGTAGTAGTAGAACTAATAATAATAATAATAATAATAATAATAATGGAAGAAGAAGAAGAAGAAGAAAAAAAAGAAGAAGTTAATGAGAACTTTGAGATGAAAGATTAACATAAGGATTAAACAATGATAACAATAAATGTCAAGGTTAAATGATCCACTAATAGTATGTCAAACAAGTATAATATAAACTTTTATTATTCAATTGGAAACTACACATAAGGAAGGTTCCAATCAAATTATAAATTGTTAACATGATCATATTAGTTATCTTATTCAATTAATGCTTATACTTGTAAATCTCATCTGACATTTATGATTATAACTTATGTTAACAACAAATCAAGTTCCTTCTGTAGCTCAGGTGTCAGTTATACCATAAAGTATGGGCTATGAGAGTACCAAATATTTGTTGTACTTAGTGTTATGCAACATAAATCTAGATTAATAATTTAACAAGAAAAGTATTAAAGAGTAAACAAGATAACAAATACAAAATATGTTAGTATCAAACATTAAGGTTTATGTTGAGTTTACACTATACTTATTCTTAAACCATTAGTATAACCTTTTCACCATGACATAATAAATTTAACTAAACATAATTAAAAAAAAAGAACATAAATAAGATAAAAGTTAACTAAGTAAAGAAAAAGAAATAGAAGGCATAAACAAGATATTAATGAAAATAAAACTTAAGTATTACAAAAAATATAAAGAGAGAAAGCAAGAGCATGATCTTGAACTAGAGACTAAGATACCTAAATGCATGGTGAATATCTTCTTTTATAGGCCAAAATTAGAAACTATTAATTTGATGACTAATTGATAAGTGGGTGGTCAACTCTTGACTTGGTGGCAATCCTTATCTTCTATTGTCTGTCCAGAACATCATTGATAACATCAGAATTGGTAGCATTTAAAAACATAAAAGTTGTAGGAAATTATCTTAGCTTTCTAAGAAAAAAAGAAGAAGGTCATTTGGACTTCTAGAACTTCAGATATGGGCCAAATACTGAACAATACATGGGCTATAGGACAAATCCGAACTTTTTTTATTGTTGCTACAATTTGTACTTGAAAATGATATTTTTAAATCTTGGGTTCCATATGAAAGTTGTAGGTCTATATCTTACCTTTTTATCCATATAAAGTAGAGTTAAATCTAAGATCTACAGCTCCAGATATAACCTAATTACAGAACAATGTTCCGGTTTGGACTGTACGAACATCTCTTTTCTAAGTTTAGCCATCTCTTTATCCTTTCAATTTCAGTTTTTAAAGTCATCAATCAATCCTTTCATTTATGTGATAGGCCTGTATTTAAAATGAATATTTACCATAAATTAAAGGTATTTTATATTATTAGATATGTTATTATAAAACATGCTTTTGTTAAGGAGTTATTGATACTTCAAGTGCAAAATGATGATATAAACCTTCATAAAAGTGCACTTTTAAGTACTAATCACCCCCTCAACTAGCTTATTACTAGTCCCTAGTAATCAAAGTGTTAAAATAGAAAAATAATTTGTAAATTCCACAAAGTAAGATATTTATCATTCAACTTTCATTAAATTTATATATCTACTCAATACTTTTTAAACAAGATATTAATACACCTTTCTTTTGTTCTTAATATATCAACACATAGTTATGGGGTTTAACTTGGAAGAAAATAAAATTCTTGTTCTAATGTTTAAGGTTAATTTTCTTGGGTTGGGATTTTTTTTCTTTTTCTTTTTGTTTATATATATATATATATATATGTAACTTAAAACACAATGCATCTTTAACCCATGTAATGAACTTTCGGCTAATGACTCTTATAAACTAGTTGGTCTTAGAGCATTAGGTGTTGAGACACCATTGTGACTTTAGTAACTCAGGTTGCCGATAGTAATACATAGATAATATAATAATCCAATATGCAATATTAGTTACTTTTAGTTGACGTTTCTCTTCAACCCATATAACAAACATTGGGGCAATAACTCCTATATTAGTTGACTTTAGGGTATTAAGTGTTAAAACATCCCTTTAGACTTAATTGCTTAGGTTAGGGAGGCTATGAAACCAAACTTATCTATATTTTTAATATTTTTTTGGTCTTTTTTTTTCAAATTATATATTATCCCTTTATATTAGTTGTTACCTTTAACAAAAGAACATAAATAATATAATAATCCAATTTGCAACCCACAATCATCTATTAAAGTTTGTGTGTGAAAATTAAAGTTTAAGAATACATGCTAAATGAGCATATGAGCATAATTAAGTGATAATAATACAAGAGTTTGTAAATCTCGATATTTCAAGAAGTATTATAATAGACCTTGTTAAGAATGGTTACTAAGAGGCGTCTCAAGAGTCACTTTAACAAAAGAACTCATTTACTCTATTATTCTAGTAACAACAATTTTGCATATGCTTTATGAAATAGAAAACACAGTAAGTTAATTTTTTTTTTTATCAATTACTACCCTTTCCCCCCAACGAAAACAAGACATTATCCTCAATGTCCTAAAGTAGAAAGATAGAGTATGGAAAACATTACCTGAAATAACGAACACTAACAAACCTGAAACAACTTAAACAAATATAAAAAACAAAAAATTACAATAATAAAAGCAAAAGACACAAATATTCATAAATAAAGACTCAAATCTAATTTAAGCTTTTTATGATTTTCCTTAGATGACCAATTTATGTGACTCATGGAGGGATAAATTACAGTAATGAAAGATTATAGTTGGTCAATCAATTGTTCAGCAATAGCAACAAAGATTATGATTTGTCGTGTAGAAGATGTTAGAAATTCCTGTTCCACATCATGATTAAGAAAAAACAACAACTTATTGTAATAACCATTAACATTTAACAAACTTATAAGTTTATGATGCATGTGCAGTTGGTCCCAAGAGAAAAAATAAAAAATATCTTTCAATGTGCCTAGACCACCTGGTAAGGCAATGAAGGCATCAACATGGTTAAACATTGCATTCATTTGAGTAGATATTGTGGAGACTTGTAGTTCCTCTCCAATTTTTTTTCTAATGATGTCCTCTTGTGCTAAAGCTTCATGAACGATCCCCAAAACTTGACTACCTCCTAAAAATACAGCTATTGACACACCTCCCATTAACCCAAGACTGCCTCCTCCATATACTAAATTAATCTTTCTCTTACTAGCACCTAACCAAGATGATTTGCTGATTCGAAAAACTCATTTTCTTTCCTAGGACTAGATCCATCAAAAATATAAATATCTTTTATGTGATGACTTGAGGAACTTTCCATTTCTACACACTTCTATATTTGTTGAATGTATGGGTTGAGTAGAAATGAAAGAAAGGAAGAAAGGATTTTATGGATGAAAAATTAAAAAGGCAATCACACCACTTATATATAGGCCAACTAGAGTTTCACACACACTCTCTCTCTCCTTTTATTTATTTATTTAAGAAAAACATATGTATATGTAGGTAGTTGTGATTATAACTCATATCGTCCCTTGGTTTTACTTCCAAGAATAGCTTAAATGCCCTCTATGCATCGGGAATAGGATTCCCATCCAATTTTTTAAAAAACTGGCAAACATGGTCTTTTTTAGTTAGATTCCCAACACTAAGTCGATCATGTTCTTTATGAAAATGGAGCCATAAATCATGAATTGCACGATGCATATCTCTACTAGGATGCGTCTCAAGAGTTAATAAAATATTATCTAAAGACTCCTTACTCAAGCCATCCTTAATAAATTGTATTTTATCTTCATGGTTTATATATAACATTCCTAAAGAATGACATTGTGCATTACAAGTTCATCTAGCACATTGATGACAAACTTTAGTCATTTTGTATGATGTTTCTTTACAAAAGTGCTTTTACCTGTTCCAAGCATGTGTGAAATGAAGGAATTAGATGACTCATTGGATAATCGGATCTTTACGTCAATCAACCAACAAATATCTTTAGGAATTCCATGATTCATTAACAATGTCAATCTTGTACATCTAGCAAGGTAAATTTTTATAATTGCATTCTAAGACAAAGTGAGAAAATACTTTTTAATTTTTTTTTAAAGATTAGTGTCCATTTTCAAATGAAAATTGAAAGAGAAATTCAAAGAATTGCACAATTATATACATAGATATCAGTTATTATAGGAAACTGAAATAACTGGCTTAAGTTATGGAATACCATTTTCCACCATTTGACCGAGGTGAGAGAAACTAGCAAAAATCACTAAAAAAAACACAAAAACAATGTGAGGATAAAAAAAAAAATCTTTATATATAGGATCACTCAATTCAATAGAGCCATTTTCAATTGAAAAATTATCAAAGTAAACGTTCAAACGATGTCCATTTACATTGAAAACATTGTCATTCTTTGGATTCTTGATATCACAAGCCCCATATAGATACACACGTTTCACAATAAAAAGATCGCTCCATCTTAATCTTAGTTTTCCAGGAAATAAATGCAGTAAAGAATTATAAAGGAAGACTTTTTGACCAATATTGAATGCTTTTCTTAGTATTTTCCTGTTATGAAACTCTTTTATTCTTACTTTATGAATTCTTGAATTTTTATATGTATCATTTATTATTTTCTCAAGCTCATTTATTTGTAATTTTCTCAGTTGACTAGCATCATCAAGATTTGAATTGAAAGTTTTAATAGCCTAATAAGCTTTATGTTCAAGTTTAATAAGTAAGTGACAGGTTTTCCATAGACTAGTCTATAAGGTGATACTAATGATGTTTTATGATTAATACTTAAAAGTGTATTTTTATCAAGGTTTTATATCATCATTTTGCACATAAAGTATCAATAACATCTTAGCTAAAACATATTTTATAGTAACATATCTAATAATATAAAACACCTTTAATTTATGGTAAATGCTCATTTTAAATGCAGGCCTATCATATAAATGAAAGGATAGATTGATGAATTTAAGAACTGAAATTGATAGGACAAAGAGATGGCCAAAATTAGAAAAGAAATGGTGGTGTAGTCCAAACTGGAACACTGTTCAGTAATTAGGTCATATTTGAAGTTGTAGATCTCGGATTTAGGTCTACTTTATATGGATGGAAAGGTAAGACATAGGTCTACAACTTCCATATAGCCTATGATTTAAAAAGGCTATTTTTAAGTTCAAATTATAGCAATAATAAAGAAGTCTGAATATATCCTTTAGTTCGAGCACTTTTTAGTTTTTGGCCTATATTTGGAGTTCTAAAAGTCCAAATGACCTCAATTTTTATACCCTGGAAAGCTTAGACAATTTCCTATAATTTTTATGTTTTTAAATGGTTCTAATTTTGATATTATCAATGAAGTTTTGGGCAGACTAGACAAGATAAGGATTGTCACGAGATCAAAAGTTGGTCACATACTTATCAATTAGTCATTAAATCAATTGTTTTTAATTTTCACCTATAAAAGGAGGCATTTGCCATGAATTTAAGCATCTTGGTCTCCATATCAAGATCATGCACTTCCTTTCTCTCTTTGTATTTTGTGTAATGCTTAAGTTTTATTTTCATTAATATCTTATTTATACCTTTCATTTCCTTTCCTTTACTTAGTTAAATTTTATCTTATTTATGTTTTTATTTTGTTTATTTATTTTTCTTTCTTTCATTATGTTTATTATGTCAAAGTGAAAAGGTTATACTAATGGTGTAAGAATAAATATAGTGTAAACTTAACATGGACTTTAATGTTTGATACTAACATGTTTTATATGTGTTATCTTGTTCATGCTTTAATACTTTGCTAGTTAAATGACTAATCTAGATTTATGTTGTATAACACTTAGTATAACAAATGCTTAACACTCTGATAACTTATACTGTATAATATAATCGACACCTAAGCTATGAAAGGAAATCATGAATGCTTGGCGAGATTTACAAGTATTAGCATTAATTAAATAAGATAACTAATGTAATTATATTAACAATTTATAATCTAATTGGAACCTCCTTTGTGTGTGATTTTCAATTGAATAATAAGAGTTTATACTATACTTGTTTGACATACCATTAGTGGATTCTCTAACCTTGACATTTATTGTTATCATTGTTTAATCCTTACGTTAATCTTCCATCTCAAAGTTCTCATCAAGTTCTTTTTCTTCTTCTTTATTGTTGTTGTTGTTGTTTTATTGTTATCTATAATTTATACAATTAACTTCCTTGTGGTTTGACCCACTCTTATCGAGTTATTTATTACATCAACACTCCTACACTTTGGAGAAGACATCAATATTTGGGTCTTGTCAAGTTTTTGGCGTCATTGTCGGGGAGGGAAGTTCTTATATAAATTATGATATTTATTTTATTTCATCTTTACACTTTTCTGGTATATAATTTTGTTTCTTTTCTCTTATTTCTTCTTTTATTTTCTTATTTCTTTTTATTTTATATCTACACATGCATGAGAGTGTAGTCATGTATATTAAGTAGTACACTTTGTAGGGTATCCTCATAATTTTCAGAAAATATGGCCGAAAAAGATAATCAATCACTTCATAATGAAAATAATGAGAATAACCATGGTAGAACACTTAGAGACCACATGAATCCTATAAGAACAAGTGCACCATCATGCATACTTTTTCCTCTTGATGCATCTCATTTTAATTTTAAGCTAGACATTATTTAACTTTCTTGATGCACTATCATGCATACTTGCATTTAAGGGAATTTGAGGAGGTGTGTAACACCTATAATGACTCAAATTATAGTATGAACACAATCATATTAAAGCTTTTTTTCTTTTTCATTAAAAGATAAAGCTAAAACATGGCTATAAAATTTAAGACTAAGATTCATTCGTGCTTGGGATGAAATACAATAATAGTTTTTAAAGAAGTTTTTCTTATCTCATAGAACAAACTCTTTCAAAAGACAAATCACGACTTTCACTCAAAAACCAGGAGAAACATTTTACCAATGTTGGGATAGGTATTGAGACTTGCTTAATACTTGCCCTCATTATGGTTTCGAATCATGAAGATTGGTTTCATATTTTTATAAAGAGTTAACACTTAGAGATAGGGAAATAGTTGAGTTGATGTGCAGTGGAACTTTTGAAGATAAAGACCCTAATGAAGTAATGGAGTATTTAGACTTGTAGCTGAAAATGCTCAAAATTGAGACATCACAGGTACTTATAAGGCACCGTAAAACTCAACTTGATATATCTAATAGAGGCATGTACAACCTTAGAGAAGATCATGACCTCCAAGCCAAGTTTGTATTTTTAGCTAAAAAAGTCGAGGCAATAGAATTGAAAAAGAGTGGTCAATTAAAATCTATTGAAAACATTGTGTGTCAAATATATGAAACAAATAAACACTCAACCAATAGGTGTCCAACCTTGCCTTCTTTTAATGAATATTTCCATAAACAAGTTCATGCCTTAAATAATTTTCAAAGGCCTAACCATAACCCATACTCACAAATATACAACCCTGGTTGGAGAAATCACCTAAATTTCAGTTTGAATAGTGATAATAACAATATACAAACTTCATAACCATTGTTTTAAGCACACCATAATTTCCAAAACTCTCTTGGATATGCACTTCCTTATGCTCCACCTCGTGGAAGAAATATTGAGGAAACATTGCATGCATTCATTGAAAAGCAAAAGATAATCAATACTCAACTTGCTCAAAACATGATAGATTTTAAAGATACTCTTGCAAAATTGACATCTGCTCTTAGTTTTCAAGAGAAAAGTAAGTTTCCATCTCAACCACGATAAATTTTCAAGGGGCAATACAATCCAAATGCTAGTAGTTCTAGAAGCCAACACATAGATCAAGTCAAATCAGTCACTACTCTTCGCAGTGGTAAGGTTATTGAAAAACCCACTCTTGAACCTTGTGAAAAAGATGGTGAGTCAATCTCTGAGGGTAAGAAAGGGGTTGGATCTAAAAATTATAAAGAGTAGACTGATTCCCCGCCAACAGTTCAATTTTTTTATGCCATTACCAAACAAAGGAAAGTCAATCACAACTTTGAAATCTTTAACACTTTCAAACAGGTAAGGATCAATATACCTTTGTTGGATGCTATTAAATAGGTTTCTTTCTACGCTAAATTTTTGAAAGATCTATGCACTGTGTAGAGGAAACTGAATGTGAAAAAAAAGCTTTTTTAGTCGAACAAGTAAGTGTTATTCTTCAAAACAATAGTACTTTGAAATATAAAGACCCTAGTTGTCCTATAATTTCTTGCTTTATTGGAGAATATAAAATTAAAATAGCATTACTTGATCTTAGAGCCAATGTAAATTTACTTCCATATTCAGTTTTCCAAGTTTCAAACTAGGTGAGTTAAAATCAACTTCTGTAACTCTTTTACTTGCCGATAGATCTATAAAAGTGCCTAAAGGAATAGTTAAAGATGAGCTAGTATAAGTCAATAAATTCATTTATCTTGTGGATTTTGTTGTCTTGGACACACAACCTATTGAAGCATGTAATTCATTCCCTGTTATTTTAGAACGTCCATTTCTTATAACTTCTAATGCATTGATTAATTATAGGAATGGATTGATGTAGCTATCATTTAGAAACATGACATTGGAGTTGAATATTTTCAATATTTGCAAGCGATCTAGGATGATAATGATTTACAAAAAGTAGATCATATTGAAAAATTAGTTTATGATAAACTTGAATCTAATTTAAGTAAAAATAAGTTAGATGAATATGAAGATTTATAAATGATTTATTCTCAGGAAGAAATCATGGATGAAAAACGCATCGAAAATGTTGATGCAGATCTTTTGTCAAAAGTGACAACAGATTCGACTTCTAACATCGCATCAATTAATGATTATTTTCCTTACGAATGTTTACTTTCTCTTAGTCTAATGTCTTAGTATGATAAAAATCTCAATTTTCTTTTTTTAGGTTTTTTGCCAGCTCACTAGAGTACAAAAGACAAGAAAAGTTTTGAGCAACATGCAAAACTTTTATTATGATGACCCTAACTTTTCAAATATTATCCTGATTAAATATTTTAAAGATGCATTCCTGACAATGAGATAGGTAGTGTCATTAAACTTTGTCATTTTAAAGCATGTAAGAGTCATTTCTTGTAAAAAAAGATAGCTACAAAAATTTTTTAAATGGATTTTGTTGGCTCACCATGTTCAAGGACATGCATGCATTCTGCAAAATTTGTGAAAATTGTTAAAAAGTTGATACTGGTCAAAAAGCTTTATTTTATAATTCTTAACTCCATTTATTCCCTAAAGAGTTAAGATCAAGATGGAGCAGTCCATTTATTGATAAACATGTGTATCCTTATAGGGCCTTTGATATTAAGAATCCAAAGAATGACAATGTTTTTAAGATAAATGAACATTGTTTGAAAGCTTACTTTGATAATTTTACTAATGAAAATGAATCCATTGGTTTGAATGATCCTATATATAAAGGTTGATTATTTTATTTTTCTCACATTGTTTTTATGTTTTTTTTTTGTGACTCTTGGTTTGCTAGTCTCTCTTACCTTAGTTAAATGGTGGATAACAGTACACCATGACTCTTAAGTTGGTTCTTTCAGTTTCCCATGATAACTGATATCTGTGTATATATTTGTTCAATTCCTTGTTCCTTTTTTTCTGTTTGCATCTTTTTTCCACTTTTCATCTTAAAAAATGGACACCACCCTTGAAAAATTAAAAAAATATTTTCTTGCTTTGCCTTAAGATGTCATTACAAAAATTTACCAAACTAGGTGTATAAGATTGAGATTGTTAATGAACCATGAAATTCTTGAAGATATTCACTAGTTGATTGAAGAAAAGGTCTAATTATCAGGTGGGTTCTCTAATTCCTTCATTTCACAAATGCCTGGAACAGATAAAAATATTTTTACAAAGAAACGTTATGCAAAACGACTGAAAGTCTGTCATCGATGTGCTAGATGGACTTGTAATGTACAATGTTGTTTTTTAGGAATGATATCTATAAACCGTGAAGATAAAGAGATTTTAGATAATCTTCTATTAACGCTTGAGAAGCATCCTAGTGGAGATGTGCATCATGCAATTCATGATTTATGACCCCATTTTTATGAATAACATGATTGACTTAGTCTTGGGAATCTGACAAAAAAAGACGTTGTTTGCCATTTAAAAAAAAAAAACTAGATAGGAAGTCTATCCCCAACCCATAGAGGGTATTTAAGTTATTTTTTGATGTAAAACCAAGGATGTGAGCCACAATCACAACTACCTATAAATACACATGCTTTTTCAAAAATAACTAAATAAATAAAGAGAGTGTGTGTGTGAGACTCCAGCTAGCTTATATATAAGTGATATGATTGCTGATTAGTACTTAAAAGTGTATTTTTATCATGGTTTTATATCATCATTTTGCACTTGAAGTATCAATAACTCCTTAACTAAAGTACGTTTTATAATAATATATCTAATAATATAAGATACCTTTAATTTGTGGTAAATATCCATTTTAAATGCAGGTCTATCACATAAATAAAAGGACTGATTGATGACTTTAAGAACTTAAATTTCAAGGATAAAGAGATGGCCAAACTTAGAAAAGAGATGTTGGTGCAATCTAAACCGAAACACTATTTGGTAATTGGGTCATATCTGGAGCTATAAATCTCAGATTTAGGCCCACTTTATATGGATGGAAAGGTAAGATGACACGACGAAAAGATTAATGTCTTCTCCCAAGTGCAGGAGTGTTGAAGTAATAAATAACCCGGCAAGACCGGGGTCGAACCATAGGGAGGATATTGTACAAATTATAAATAACAACAATACAACAACAACAACAACAACAACAATAATAGTAGTAGTAGTAGTAATAAAGAAAGAGAAGAAGAAGATGATGATGAGATATTAAAGTAAGGATTAACAATGATAATAACAAATGTCAAGGTTAGAGGTTCCACTAATGGTATGTCAAACAAGTATAGTATAAACTCTTATTATTCAATTGGAAAACACACATAAAGGAGGTTCCAATCAGATTATAAATTGTTAACATGATTACATTAGTCATCTTATTCAATTAATGCTAATACTTTTTAATTTCGCCAAGCATTCATGATTATAACTTATGTTAACAACAA
>SRLM01002134.1:93604-155617 GCA_015708895.1 Populus ilicifolia | reverse complement strand
GGAGTACCAAAGACAAAGAAAAGTTTTTGAACGAAGTGAAGAATTTTTATTGTGATGACCCTAACTTATTCAACTATTATCCTGATAAAATATTTCAAAGATTCATTCTCGACAATGAGGTAAGTAGTGTCATTAAACTTTGTTATTTTAAAGCATGTGAAAGTTATTTCTCGTCAAAAAAGACAATTACAAAATCTTTCAAAATGGATTTTATTGGCCCACCATGTTCAAGGACACGCATGCATTCTGCAAAACTTGTGAAAATTGTCAAAAAGTTGATATTGGTCAAAACGTTTTGTTTTATAATTCTCAACTCTATGCATTCCCTAGAGAGCTAAGACCAAGATGGAGCAATCCTTATAGGGCCTGTGATATTGAGAATTCAATAAATGATAATGATTTTAAGGAAAATGGACATCATTTGAAAGCTTACATTGATAATTTTCCTAGTGAAAATGAACCAACTGGTTGAAATGATTTTGGAGATAAATGTTGATTATTTTATTTTCCTCACATTGTTTTGTGTTTCTTTTGGAGTAATTTTGCTAGTTTCTTTCACCCCGGTCAAATGGCGGACAATGGTACTCCGTGACTTAAGTCAGTTCTTTCAGTTTCCCACAATAATTAATATCTGTGTATATATTTGTGCAATTCTTTGAATCTCTCTTCCAATTCTCATTTGAAAATGGATATTAATCTTGAAAAATTAAAAAAGTATTTTCCCGCTTTGTCTCAGAATGCGATTATAAAAATTTATTGGGTTAGATGTGCAAGATTGAGATTGTTAATGAATCATGAAATTCTTGAAGATATTCGCTGGTTGATTGAAGCAAAGGTCCGATTATCAGGTGAGTCCTCTAACTCCTTCATTTCACACATGCCAGGAACAGGTAAAACCACTTTTGCAAAGAAAAGTCGTGCAAAACGACTGAAAGTCTTTCATCGATGTGCTAGATGGACTTGTAATATACAATGTCGTTCTTTAGGAATGGTATCTATAAACTGTGAAGATAAAATACAATTCATTAAGGATGACCTAAGTAAAGAGTCCTTAAATAATCTTATATTAACTCTTGATACGCATCCTGGTGGAGATGTGCATCGTGCAATTCATGATTTATGACCATTATTTCATAAAGAACATGATCGACTTAGTCTTGGGAATCTGACTAAAAAAGACTTTATTTGCTAGTCTTTAAGAAAACTGGATGGGAACCCTATCCCCGACCCATAGAGGGCGTTTAAGCCATTCTTGGACATAAAACTAAGGGAAAATATGAGCCACAATCACAACTACCTGTACATACACATGCTTTTTCCAAAGTAAATAAATAAATAAAGAGAGAGAGAGAGTGTGTGTGAGACTGTAGCTGGCCTACATATAGGTGGTATGATTGCCTTTCTAATTTCTCATCTATAAAATCCTTCTTCTTTCCTTTCATTTCTACTCAACCCATACATTCAACAAATACTAAAGTGTGTAGAAATGGCAAGTTCCTCAGGTCATCACATAAGAAATATTTGTGTTTTTGGTGGATCTAGTCCTAGAAAAGAAAAGGAGTTTTTAGAATCAGAAATCATCTTGGTTAAGTGCTAGATAAGAGAAAGATTCATTTAGTATATGAGGGAGGCAATCTTGGGTTAATGAGAGGTATGTCAATAACTGTATTTTTAGGAGGTAGTCAAGTTTTAGGGGTCGTCCCCAAAGCTTTAGCACAAGGGGACATCATTGAAAAAACAATTAGAGATGAACTTTAGGTCTCCACAATGTTAGCTCAAATGAATGCAATGTTTAACCATATTGATGCCTTTATTGCTTTACTAGGTGATCTAGGCATATTAGAAGAGATCTTTTATATTTTCTCTTGGGCCCAACTACATATTCATTATAAACCCATAGGTTTGTTAAATGTTAATGGTTATTATGATAAGTTGTTGTCTTTTCTTGATCATGCTGTGGAACAAGAATTTCTAACATCTTCTACACAACAAATCATAGTCTCTGCTGCTACTACTGAATAATTGATTGACCAACTATAATCTTTCATTCCTGTGATTGATCCCTCTATGAATCGCATAAATTGGTCATCTAAGGAAAGCCATAAAAAGCTTAAATTAGATTTGAGCCTTCATTTGTGAATCTTTGTGTCTTTTGATTTTATTATTATGTTTTATTGTTTCTTATATTTGTTTTAGTGTGTTTCAAGTTTGTCAATGTTCGTTATTTCAGGTGATGTCTTCTATACTCTATCTTTCTACTTTAGAACATTGAGGACAATATCTCGTTTTGGTTGGGAGGAGAGGATAGTAGTTGATAAAAAAAATTCTTTTCCATTTTATAAAGCATTTATAAAATTGTTGTTATTAGGATGACAAAGTAAATGAGCTATTTTGTTAAAGTGACTCTTGAGATGCATCTTAGTAATCATTCTTAATAAGGTCTATCATAATACTTCTTGAAATATTCAGGTTTATAAACTCTCACATTGTTATCACTTAATTCTACTCGTATACTTATTTAACATGCATTCTTAAACCTTAATTTACACACACACACTTTAACATATGATTGTGGATTGCATGTTGGATTATTACATTATTTATGTTCTTTTGTTAAAGGTAACAACTAAGAGAAAGGGATAGTATATAATTAAAAAAAAAAGAAAAAAGAAAAAAATGATAATAATAAAAATATAGATAAGTTTGGTTTCGTAGCCTCCCTAACTTAAGCAATTAAGCCCAGAGGGGTGTTTTAACACCTAATACCCTAAAGTCAACTAACTTGAGAGTTATTGGCCCAACGCTTGTTAGATGGGTTGAGGAGAAAAGCTTAAGGGAATAAAACATTGCACTATCTACATATCAGTATCTACGACCCGGTTACTAAACTCGTAGGGGTGTCTTAACACTTAATGCCCTAAGACCAACTGGTCTGGGAGTCATTAGCCGAAAGCTCATTACATGAGTTAAAAATGCATGGTGTTTTAAGTTATATGTATATATATATATATAAAAGAAAAAAAAAGACAAAAATAATAATCTTAACTCAAGCAAGTTAATCTTAAATATTAAAGTAAAAATTTTATTTTCTTCCAAGAAAAGCCCATAATTATGTGTTGATAAATTGAGCATAAAAGAAAAGTTTATTAATATCTAGTTAAGAGGTATTGATCAAATATATAATTTTAATGAGAGTTTGTTTATATGGATAGATTAATAGAAGTTAAATTATGACTACCTTGCTTTGTGGAATTTGCAAAGTATTTTTCTATTGTAATGCTTTGATTACTAGAGACTAGTAATAAGTTAGTTGGGGGATATGATTGATACTTAAAAGTATATTTCTATCAAGGTGTTATATCATCATTTTGCACTTAAAGTATCAATAACTCCTCAACTAAAGCATGTTTTATAATAATATATCTAATAATTTTAATTTGTGTTAAATATTCATTTTAAATACAGGCCTATCACATAAACGAAAGGATTGATTAATGAATTTAAGAACTGAAATTGAAAGGATAAAGAGATGGCCAAACTTAGAAAAAAAATGTCAGTGCAATCCAAACTGGAACACTGTTTAGTAATTAGGTCATATCTGGAGCTATAGATCTCAGATTTAGGTATACTTTATATGGATGGAAAGGTAAGAAATATGCCTACAACTTTTATATGGAGCCCAAGATCTAAAAAGATCATTTTCAAGTCCAAATTGTTACAACAACAAAGAAGCCCGAATATGTCCTCCAGCCCGAGCATTGTTCAGTATTTTGGCCATATCTGGAGTACTAAAAGTTGAAATTAGCTGAATTATATACACAAGAAAATTGAGATAATTTCCTACAACTTTTATGTTTTCAAGTGGCTCTAATTTTGACGTTATCAATGACGTTTTGGGTGGACAAGAGAAGATAAGGATTGTCACCAAGTCAAGAGTTGGTCACCCACTCATCAATTAGTCATCAAATCAATAGTTCCTAATTTTATCCTATAAAAGGAGGTATTTTTCATGTATTTAGGCATCTTGGTTTCTAGATCAAGATCATGCTCTTGCTTTCTCTCTTTGTATTTTTCATAATGTTTATGCTTTGTTTTCATTAATATCAAGTTTATGCCTTTGTTATCTTGTTCACTCTTTAATACTTTGCTTGTTAAATGACTAATCTTGATTTATGTTATATAACACTTCGTACAACAAATACTTGACACTTTTATAGCTCATACTGTATGATATAACCGACACCTGAGCTATGAAAGGAACTTGATTTATTGTTAACATAAGTTATAATCATGAATGCTTGACGAGATTTACAAGTATTAGCATTAATTGAATAAGATGACTAATATAATCATATTAACAATCTATAATCTGATTAGAACCTCTTTTGTGTGTGGTTTCCAATTGAATAATAAGAGTTTATACTATACTTGTTTGACATACCATTAGTGGATCCTCTAACCTTGACATTGTTTGTTATCATTGTTAAATCCTTACATTAATATTCCATCTCAAAGTTCTCATCATCTTCTTCTTCTTCTCTTTCTTTCTTTATTACTACTACCACTACTATTAGTAGTAGTAGTATTATTGCTACTATTATTATTGTTGTTATTGTTTCTATTGTTGTTGTTTATAATTTGTACAATTAACCTCCCTATGGTTCGACCCTAGTCTTGCCGGGTTATTTATTACTTCGACACTCCTGCACTTGAGAGAAGACATTAATCTTTTGGTCATGTCAAGCTCTCTATGGATATGACCTCGATCCTACCGAGTTAATTGCTACATCGCACACTCGTGCACTTGCGAGTTAAAACAAGCTGATCGTAAAAAGCGGTCAAGCAAATATCCTTATCATTTTCAGAAAATATGGTTGAAAAAGATAGTCAATCACTTTATAAATGAGAATAATTGTGTTAAAACACTTAAAGACCACATGAATCCCACAAGAACAAGTGCACTATTATGCATAGTTTTTCCTCCTAATTCATCTTACTTTAATTTTAAGCCAAACATTATTCAAGTTTTACCTTTTTCTCATGGATTATATTTAGAAAATTTATACTTGCATTTAAGGGAATTTAAGGAGGTCTACAACATATACAATGACTCAAATTGTAGCATGAATACCATCAGATTAAAGCTTTTTCCTTTTTTATTAAAAGATAAAGCTAAAACATGGCTATAAAATTTAAGACTAGGATTCATTCGTGCTTGAGATGAAATGCAACAATAGTTTTTAAAAAAGTTTTTCCATCTCATAGAATAAACGTTTTCAAAAGACAAATCACCACCTTTACCCAAAAACCAAGAGAAACATTTTACCAATATTGGGATAAGTATCAAGACCTGCTTAATACTTGTCCTCATCATGGTTTTGAAACATGAAGATTGGTTTTATATTTTTATGAAGGGTTAACATCTAGAGATAGGTAAATAGTTGAATTGATGTGCAATACAACTTTTAAAGATAAAGAACTTGCTGAAGCAATGGAGTGTACTCAAACTTGTTAGCTAAAAATGCTCAACCTCATACATCTAGTGGAGGTATGTACAACCTTAGGAAAGATCATGACCTCCAAGCCAAGTTTGCATCTTTAGATAGAAAAGTTGGGGCACTAGAATTGAAAAAAGTGGTCAATTAAAATCTATTAAAAACATTGTGTATCAAATATGTGAAACAAATGAACACTTAACCAATAACTGTCCAACCTTGCCTTCTTTTAAGGAATGTCTCCATGAATAAGCTCATGCTTTAAACAGTTTCCAAAAGGCCAACCACAACTCATACTCACAAACATACAACCATGGTTGGAGAAATCACCCAAATTTTAGTTGGAAGAATGAGAACAAGAAAGCACGAACTTCACAACCACCATTTCAAGCACACCATAATTTCCAAAATTCTCATGGATATGCACCTTCTTATGCTCCACCTCCAAGAAGAAATCTTGAGGAATCATTACATGCATTCATTGAAAAGCAAGAGATAATCAATACTCAATTTGCTCAAAACATGACAGATTCTAAAAATACTCTTGCAAAATTAACATCTGCTCTTAGTTTCCAAGAGAATGTTAAGTTTCCATCTCAACCACAACAAAATCCCAAAGGGCAATACAATGCAAATGCAAATAGTTATGGAAGCCAACATGTGGATCAAGTCAAATCAGTCACTGCATAGTGGTACGGTTATTGAAAAACTCACTCTTGAACCTTGTGAGAAAGATGATAAGTCAATCTCTAAGGGTAAGGAAGGGGTTGAATATGAAAATTGCAAAGAAATGACTGATTCACCGCCAGAACTTCCATTTCCTTATGTCATGACCAAACAAAAAAAAGTCAATTACAACTCTAAAATCTTTGAGACTTTCAAACAGGTAAAAATCAATATACCTTTGGTGGATGCTATTAAACAGGTTCCTTCATATGCTAAATTTTTGAAAGATCTATACACTATGTAGAGGAAACTAAATGTGAAAAAGAAAGCCTTTTTAACCAAACAAGTAAGTGTCATTCTTTAGAATAATAATGCTTTGAAATATAAAAACCCTACTTGTCCTATAATTTCTTTCTTTATTAAGAAGCATAAAATTGAAAAAGTCTTACTTGATCTTAAAGTCAGCGTGAATTTACTTCCATATTCAATTTTTCAAAGCCTTAATCTAAATGAGTTGAAACCAACTTCTGTAACTCTTTTACTTACTAATAGATCTGTAAAAGTGCTAAGAGGAATAGTCAAAGATGTGTTAGTACAAGTCGATAAATTCATTTATCTTATGAATTTTATTATCTTAGACACATAACTTGTTGAAGTATGTAATTCATTTCCTGTTATTTTAGGACGTCTGTTTCTTGCAACTTCTAATGCCTTGATTAATTGTAAGAATGGACTAATAAAGTTATCATTTGGAAACATGATATTATAAATGAATATTTTCAACATTTATAAGCAACCTGGAGATGATAATGATTTATAAGAAGTAGATCATATTAAAGAATTAGTTTATAATCAATTTGAATCTACTTTAAGTAAAATTAAGTTAGATGAATTTGAAGATTTTCAAATGATTTATTCTCAAGAAGAAATCACGAATGAAAAACGCACCAAAAATACGGATGCAAATCTTTTGTCAAAAGTGACAATGGATTCAACATCTAACATCACATCAATCGATGATTACTTTCCCAAAAAATCTTTACTTTCTCGTAGTCCAATGCTTTGGTATGATAAAAAAAATCTCAATTTCCTTACTTTAGGAGATTTGCTAGCTCATTGGAGTACCAAGACAAAGGGAAGCTTTTGACCAAAGTGAAGAACTTTTATTGGGATGACCTTGACTTATTCAAATATTATCCTAATTAAACATTTCAAAGATGCATTCCTGCTAATGAGGTAAGTAGTATCATTAAATTTTGTCATTCTGAAGCATGTAGGAGTCATTTCTCATCAACAAAGACAGCTGCGATAATCTTTCAAAATGGATTTTATTGGCCCACCATGTTAAAGGACACACACATATTCTACAAAACTTGTGAAAATTATCAAAAAATTGATATTGGTTAAAAAAAATTCTTTATAATTCTTGACTTTATTTATTTCTTAGGGGGATAAGATCAAGATAGAGCAATCCCTTTATTGAGAGACATGTGTATCCTTATAGGGCCTTTAGTAAATGTTCATTTTAAATACAAGCCTATTACATAAATGAAAAGATTGATTGATGAGTTTAAGAATTGAAATTGAAATGACAAAGAGATGGCCAAACTTAGAAAAGAGATGTTAGTTGATTGACACTTAAAAGTGTATTTTTATCAAGATTTTATATTATCATTTTGCACTTGAAGTATCAATAACTCCTTAACTAAAACATATTTTATAATAATATATCTAATAATATAAGATACCTTTAATTTATGGTAAATGTTCATTTTAAATGCAGGCCTATCATATAAATGAAAGGATTGATTGATGAATTTAAGAACTAAAATTGAAAGGATAAAGAGATGGCCAAACTTAGAAAAAAGATGTTAGTGCAATCCAAACTTGAACATTGTTCAGTGATTAGGTCATATCTAGAGCTATAGATTTCAGATTTAGGTCCACTTTATATAGATGGAAAGGTAAGACATAGTCTTACAACTTTTATATGGAGCTCAAGAACTAAAAAGGTCATTTTCAAGTCCAAATTGTTGCAACAACAAAGAAGCCTGAATCTGTCCTCCAGCCCAAGCATTGTTCAGTATTTTGGCCATATCTGGAGTTCCAGAAGTTGAAATGAGCTAAATTGTTTACACAAGAAAGCTGAGACAATTTCCTACAACTTTCATGTTTTCAAGTGACTTAAATTTTGACGTTATCAATGATGTTTTGGGCAAACAAGAGAAGATAAGGATTGTCACCAAGTCAAGAGTTGGTCACCCACTCATTCATTATTTGGTGATATGGTTGAACATTTTCTTGAGATTTTTAAGGATGATTTTTTTTGTTTTTGGTGATTCATTTGATGATTGTTTAACCAACTTAGAAAAGGTTTTGAGAAGGTGTGAAAAGAAGAATCTTGTATTGAATTGATAAAAATGTCATTTTATGGTAATAAACGACATTGTACTTGGTCACATTGTTTCATTAAAAGGAATTGAGATTGACAAATCTAAAATCGAGTTAATTGCAAACTTGTCAACACCAAAATCTATTAAAGATGTTAGATCAATCCTAGGATATGTTGGTTTTTATAGAAGGTTCATCAAAGATTTTAGTGTAATATCTAAGCATTTAAGTAACCTTCTAACAAAGGATACTATTTTTAAATGGACTAAATATTATGAAGAAGCCTTTATTAAACTTAAAAACTTGCTTACTTGTGCTTCTATCATTCAACATCCCGATTAATCATTATCTTTTGAAATAATGTGTGAAGCTAGTGATTATGTCGTAGGTGCTGTTTTAGGACAAAGAAAAGATAGGAAACCTTATATGATTTACGATGCAAGTAAAACTTTAAATAGTGCTCAAATAAATTATACCACCACTGAAAAAGAATTACCTACAGTAATATTTGCATGTGAAAAATTCAGGTCTTATCCTGTTGGCTCACCTGTTGTTATTTTTAGTGATCATGCAGCATTAAAATATATTCTTTCTAAGAAAGATTCTAAGGCTAGATTGGTGTGATGGATTTTGTTACTTCAAGAATTTGATATCACAATCAAAGATAAGAAAGGCAGTGAAAATGTTATTGCAGATCACTTGTCAAAATTGACAATAGATTTGTAAATTGATATCACACCAATCGATGATTACTTTCCTGATGAATCTTTACTTTCCGTCTCTACAATCCTTGGTTTGCTAATATTGTCAATTTTCTTGTTTCAAAACAATTGCCAACTCATTGGAGTACCCAAGATAAAAGAAAGTTCTTGAACGAAATGAAGAACTTTTATTGGGATAGCCTTTATTTATTCAAATATTGTCCTGACCAAATATTTCAAAGATGCATTCTTGATAATGATGTAAGTAGTGTCATTAAATTTTATCATTCTAAGGCATGTGAGGGCCATTTCTCATCAAGAAAGACAACAGCAAAAATTTTACAAAGTGGATTTTACTAGCCCATCATGTTCAAGAACTCACATACATTCTGCAAGACTTGTGAGAATTGTTAAAAGTTAGGATCTATTTCAAAATGTCACATAATGCCTTTAAATCCTATTCTTGTCATTGAGATCTTTAACTGCTGGGGTATAGATTTCATGGGTCTATTTCCTCTATCATTTGGTTTCTTATACATATTAATCGCAATAGATTATGTTTCAAAATGGATAGAGGCAATTCCAAGTCGAAACAATGATCACAAAACAGTGATAAAGTTTTTGAAAGAAAATATTTTGAGTCGATTTGGAGTCCCTCGAGCCATGATAAGTGATGGTGGAACACATTTATGCAACAAGCTATTTGAGTCTTTAATAAAGAAATATGGAATCACACACAAAGTTGCCACCCCTTATCACCCTTAAACAAGTGGACAAGTAGAGCTTGTTAATAGGGAGATCAAACACATTTTGGAGAAAACAGTGAACCCTAATAGGAAAAACTGGTCTTTAAGATTTAATGATGCACTTTGGGTTTATCGAATTGCTTATAAAACATCATTAAGTATGTCACCTTATAGACTAGTCTATGGAAAACCTTGTCACTTGCCTATGGAACTTAAACATAAAAACTTATTGGGTTATGAAAGCTTTCAATTCAAATTTAGATGATGCTAGTTAACTACAAAAATTACAAATAAATGAGCTTGAGCAAATAAGAAATGATACATATGAAAATTCAAGAATTCATAAAGCAAGAATTAAAGAGTTTCATGACAAGAAAATACTGAGAAAAACATTCAATGTTGGTCAAAAAGTCTTGCTTTATAATTCTCGATTGCATTTATTTCCTAAAAAATTAAGATCAAGATGGAGCGGTCCTTTTATTGTGAAACATGTGTATCCATATGGGGCTTGTGATATCGAGAATCCAAAGCATAACAATGTTTTTAAGTTAAATGAACATCATTTGAAAGTTTATTTTGATAATTTTTCAGTTGAAAATAACTCTATTGAATTGAGTGATCCTGTATATAAAGATTGATTTGTTCTCATATTGTTTTTTAGTGATTTTTTGCTAGTTTCTCTCACCCCGGTCAAATGACAGACAACAGTACTCCATGACTTAAGTTGGTTATTTTAGTTTCCTATAATAATTGATATCTGTGTATATATTTGTGCAATTCTTTGAATCTCTCTTCCAATTCTCATTTGAAAATGGATAATAATCTTAAAAAAATGAAAATGTTTTTCCTCACTTTGCCTCAAAATACGATTACAAAAATTTACCATGCTAGATGTGCAAGATTGAGATTGCTAATGAATCATGGAATTCCTAAAGATATTCGCTGGTTGATTGAAGTAAAGGTCTGATTATCAAGTGAGTCGAATTCCTTTATTTCACATATGTCTAGAACAGGTAAAAGCACATTGACGAAGAAATGTTGTGCAAAACGACTAAAAGATTGTCATCAATGTGCTAGATGGACTTGTAATGCACAATGTCATTCTTTAGGAATGATATCTATAAATTGTGAAGATAAAATACAATTCATTAAGGATGGCCTGAGTAAACAGCCTTTAGATAATCTTCTATTAACTCTTAAGACGCATCCTAATAAAGTATGCATCGTACAATTCATGATTCATGGCCACTATTTCATAAAGAACATACTCAACTTAGTCTTGGGAATCTAACTAAAAAAGACCTTGTTCGCTAGTTTTTAAGAAAACTGGATGGAAACCCTATCCTCAATCTATAAAGGGCGTTTAAGCTGTTCTTAGACATAAAATCAAGGGAAGATGTGAGCCACAATCATAACTACCTATACACAGACATGCTTTTCCAAAAGTAAATAAATAAAGAGAGAGAGAATGTGTGTGAGACTCTAACTGGCCTATATATAAGTGGTATGATTGCCTTTCTAATTTATCATCTATAAAATCCTCTCTTCCTTCTTTTCATTTCTACTCAACCCATACATTCATCAAATATAAAAGTGTGTAAAAATGGCAAGTTCCTCAAGTTATCAAATAAAAAGTATTTGTGTTCTCAGTAGATCTAGTCCTAAGAAAGAAAATGAGTTTTTAGAATCAACAAATCATCTTGGTCAGGTGCTAGCTGAGAGAAAGATTCATTTAGTGTATAGGGGAAGTAGTCTTGGGTTAATGAGAGGTGTGTCAATAGTTGTATTTTAAGAGGTATTCAAGTTTTGGGGGTCGTCCCCAAAGCTTTAGCACAAAGGGACATCATTGGAAAAACAATTGGAGAGGAACTTCAGGTCTCCACAATGTCAGCTCCAATGAATGCAATGTTTAACCATGCGGATGCCTTCATTGCTTTACTAGGTGGTCTAGACACATTGAAAGAGATCTTTCATATTTTCTCTTGGGCCCAACTGCACATTCACTATAAACCCATAGGTTTGTTAAATGTTAATAGTTGTTATCATAAGTTGTTGTCTTTTCTTGATCATGCTGTGGAACAGGAATTTCTAACATCTTCTACACGACAAATCATAATTTCTACTGCTACTACTGAATAATTGATTGACCAAATACAATCTTTCATTCCTGTGATTGATCCCTCCATAAGTCGTATAAATTGATCATCTAAGGAAAGCCGTAAAATGCTTAAATTAGATTTGAGCCTTCATTTGTGAATCTTTGTGTCTTTTGATTTTATTATTATGCTTTGTTGTTTTTTATATTTGTTTTAGTGTGTTTTAGGTTTGTCAATATTCGTTATTTCAGGTTATATGTTATATACTCTATCTATTTACCTTAGAATATTGAAGACAATGTCTTGTTTTGGTTGGGGGGAGAGGGTAATAGTTAAAAAAAAACTAAATGTGTTTTTTATTTCATAAAGCATGTGCAAAATTGTTGTTACTATGATGGTAGAGTAAAGGAGATCTTTTAATGACTCTTGAGACGCATCTTAGTAATCATTCTTAATAAGGTCTATCGTAATACTTCTTGAAATATTCAAGTTTACAAACTCTCGCATTACTATCACTTAATTATGCTCATATACTCATTTAACATGTATTCTTAAACCTTAATTTACACATACACTTTAACATATGATTATGGATTGCACAATGGATTATTACATTATTTATTTATTTGTTAAAGGTAACAATTAAAGGAAAGGGATAATATATAATTAAAAAAACAAAAAAAGAGTAAGAAAAAAAGATGATGATAATAAAAATATAGATAAGTTTGGTTTTGTAGCCTCCCTAACCTAAGCAATTAAGTTCGAAGGGGTGTTAAAGAGTGCTTTAACACCTGATACCCTAAAGTCAACTGACTTAGGAGCTATTGGTCCAATGCTTGATACATGGGTTGAGGGGAAAAATTTAAGGTAATCAAACATTGCACTATTTACATATCAGTATCTGCAACCCGAGTTACTAAGCTCATAGGGGTGTCTCAACACCTAATGCCCTAAGACCAACTAGTTTAGGAGTCATAAGCCGAAAGCTCATTACATAGGTTAAAAATGTATGATGTTTTAAGTTATATGTATATATATTAAAAAAAATAATATTAGTATTACTACTATTCTTGTTGTTATTATTATTGTTATTGTTGTTGTTATTGTTATTGTTATTGTTATTGTTATTGTTATTGTTATTTATAATTTGTACCATTAACCTTCTTGTGGTTTGACCCTAGTCTTGCTGAGTTATTTATTACTTTGATACTCCTATACTTGGGAGAAGAAATCAATCTTTTAGTTGTGTCAGAGGCTGTGTTTATTTACCTATTATTGTCACGATGAGGAGCTAGTGTGGTAAGGTATTGTCAGAGGCTGTGTTTATTTACCTATTTTTTCTTAAGGAAGAAAGAAAAACACAATGACTAAAGGAAAAAAGAGGTTGTCATTGGTAAGGGATGTCTTGTTGTTATATGGAAATCAAATAGTGAAGGGTCTATATGTGATGGCTTGAAAAAGATGGATAATGAAGGAAAACATAAAGATGTGGGTTATGATCTTTTATATATATATATATATATATATATATATATATATGTTTTGGAGTATCAAATGGTTTGGTCCTTTAATGGATTCTCAAATGGGAGACCATAATGAAGGTTGGTGGCTACATTAGTCTAGTTTAGTTTTAGGCAAGGGAGAGTGAAGGGTAAAAAAGCTTGGGAAACCATTATATTTTTTTGTATTTTGCTTTTTTTTTTGGAAAACCAATGTCAACTCAATGAGAAAAATTACTCAATAATTTTTAAATGGGCACATTAATAGCAGAATGTGTAGAAAATAAAATTTTAAATTCTTTTAAAAAAACACTAAAAATGTTGAAAACTAACGCAAATATATTTAAAATATATATTTTTGATTTTTTGTTGTTCCTTTATAGTTTTGGAATTTTTTGGATTTTTTTAAATGAGGTAAAAAATTGAGTTATGACATACCTCTAAAGCCAAGCCTATGATGTTTTGGTTGTAAGGGTAATAGAGTAGTCATATTGTGCATGATAAAAGGAAATTTTAAAAAAGCCTCTAAACAAAAGTTTTTTTTTTCCTTTTAAGGAAAACCAAGTAATTTTATTGTGCAAAACATTGTAAAAAAACTAAAATACCCTCAAATAATTCTAGAATGATAAATGAACCTTGTGAAAAGACTTTGTTTTACCCTTTTAGATCAACTCATTGTTTTTTTTTAGTAAAGGGCAAAAATGTAATCTCATTATTAAAATCTACAATAAAACACGATATTTGTATAGTGGTTTTCCTAGATCTTTTAGGTTTTTATAATAATCTCACATCCATCATGCCATTTAGAATTTCTTATTTAATTATATATTCATATTTTTTTTATTAATTTTGTTTTAAAAATACATTGAAACAATAATTTGCTAATGTACTTCCTCTTGTTTTTATTAATTTGACTCACCTAACGAGGTGACCCTTTGTATGACCTAGGTTTCAAATTAAATTGTGTTCAAATTGATCTAAAATAACTTGTTTAACCTAATGAGTCCAAACATTACATGATTGTTTTGTTTGAAACTTGATTTAACTAAAACAAATTAATAAAATTAATAAAATATAAATATTAATATGAACAAAAATAATAATTTAGTTGAGTTTAAATTTATATTAGAGAAGGAAGTATATTTAAAGGGCCTTCATGACCATTATGTGAGTAACTAGAGAGAGAAAACCAAGACAATTATGATAGAACCCTTATCACTAGACCTTTAAAGCATTGGATCTCCCTCACTAGCCTATGATGACCATATGCATCAAACAAACACTGATTATATGTGCAACGATGCACAACTGTAACAATCCCTTCAAATATGTGTTAGAGATGCGCAACTACTATTCCAACAAATTTTGGGATTTTTAACATCAAATATCTTTTGAATAATTATCTTGTTTTATTATTGTTTTTAATATGTTTTGTGATTAGATTATTGGGGTTAAACAATTTCAATTGGATTAATATTTGTGTTTTAATGATGTTGGCCAAGGTTTTTAATATTGCATCCTTTTTTATTGTTGGTTTTGATGTGTTTTATGATTTTTAGGATTCAATAATATTTGACATTTGTGTTTAAATTTATTTGGTTGAATACCTTAATTTTACATGTTGTTCTATTTCATGTCCTTGGTTATTATATCATTATCTTTAGTATTACAACATGTTTTTTTTTGTTATGTGACACCACTAAAATATTGATGGTCTTCTTTCAAATGTAGGAGTGTCAAAGTAATAAATAACCTGGCAAGACCGATGACATACTACATAGAGGTTAATTGTATAAATTATAAACAACAATAACAAAAAACAATAATAATAAAGAAGAAGAAGAAGAAGAAGAAAATTTTTTTTTGATGAGAACTTTGAGATAAAAGATCAATTTGAGGATCAAATAATGATAAAAACAAATGTCAAGGTTAATGGATCCACTAATAATAATTCAAATAAGTATAATATAAACTTTTATTATTCAATTGAAAACTACACACAAAGGAGATTCTAATTAGATTGTGAGTTATTAACATGATTACATTAGTTATCTTATTCAATTAATATTAATACTTATAAATGTTGTCAGACATTCATAATTATAACTTATGTTAACAACAAATCAAGTTCCTTTCATAGCACACATGTCAATTATACTATACAATATAGGCTATGAAAATGTCAAGTATTTGTTATACCAAATGTTATATAATATAAATTTAGATTAGTCATTTAACAAGTAAAGTATTAAAAGTGAACAAGATAATAAATACAAAATATGTTAGTATTAAACATTAAGGTCCATGTTGAGTTTACACTATACTTATTTTTACACTATTAATATAATCTTTTCACCTTGATATAATAAATTTAACTAAACATAATAAAAGAGAGAAATATAAATAAAATAAAAGTTAACTAAGTAAAAAAAAGAAATTAAAGGCATAAATAAAATATTAATAAAAGAAAAACTTAAGTATTACAAAAATACAAAGAAAGAAAACAAAATCATGATCTTGATCTGGAAACTAAAATACTTAAATGCATGGTAAAACCTCATTTTATAGGCCAAAATTAAAAACTATTACTTTGATAACTAATTGATAAGTGAATGATCAACTCTTTACTTGATGACAATCCTTATCTGTCCAAAACGTTATTAATAACATCAGAATTGAAACCACTTGCAACATGAAAGGAATGTGATTGCGGTTGTTTTTTATAGTATTTTCACTCTGAATATATTAAAATAATATGTTTTTTTATTTTTTAAAAATAATTTTTGATATTAGCATATTAAAATATTAAAAAAAATAAAAAATATTAATTTAAAAATAAAAAATTTTAATGTTTTTTTTAAATACAAAGCATAATAAAAATTAAAAGTGCAGGCCTCCGATTAAAAAATATCAAAAGGAATACATCCGATTAATCCAGACAGTATTTATTATCAAAAGGGATACATCCTTCGTACGTGAGACATTATTTGAAACAAATGCTAACACGTGCCATCGCATTTCGAACCTAAAGAAACCCCCAAAACCAGAAAACCCGTACCCCCCCTTTCTTCTCTCTTTCTGGATCAAGGAAGAAGAAGAAGAAAAAGATGGAAGTGATTCTTATAGACTGTGTAAACAACAGTCTTCGCCATTTCATGTATCGAAACTCACGACTCTGCGCTGAGTTTCCTTCCGAGGTAACCCCAAAAGCTCCAATTTATTTATTTAATTTCGAGGTATTTTGTTTGGTCTCTGAGAGACAGCTAGAAAATTGAAGGGATAAACTCTTAGAATTCTCAAACACAGTGGCTGTATTTTTATTGATTTTGTATTGGTTTCTCAAGAACAGTTAGGGGTATTACTATTTACCGCAAGATCGTTTTTTCTCTTAGTGTTTTTTATTTTATTTTATAATTTTATGGCGATTCAGCTCTACGTGGCTCCAACTTTTCTTCTCTTCTTCTTCTTCATTTCTTGGGGAATTTTGGGAAAAATTCTGAAATTCTGATGTATTTTGTGAATTTGACATCTTAAAAGAAAAAAAGGGTGGCTAAGGTTCTTGATACTTGTAAATCATGGAATCTTGGGCGAATCAAAAGAGGGCTTTATTCTCCACGTGCTTCAACGCTGCTATTGAATGAAACAGATTTGGTAATCAAACTACGTGGATGACTGGATGAAACCTGGAGTCTTATTTTTGACAAGATACCTTAACTAGCTACTTGTCTATTCTGACAATGTTGTGTTTCCTCATCCATACCTCTACAGTTCAGCTGTTTTTGTTATCAATTTGAGATAAATGTTATGTGTTTATTTATTTTTCTTTTGTTGTACTTTGTTTTACTGGACTTAAAAATAATTGCATTTTGTTTATGCAGACGAATTTACAATTGTTAGCCGGATGTTATTTGCAAAATAGTCAAGCTTACTCTGCATATTGTATTCTAAAAGGTATTATGCTTCACGTTTTCATCTTCCAAATGGTTGTTAACTTATGATGGTCTTAATTACATGGTCTTGTCTTGGCTTTTTTCCCCTTTATAGCCATTGATCCATTAAAAGTGTTGCTTATTCATGTATCTCTCTGCTTTTTTCTGTTTGTTATTATCTTTAGGAACACAAATGGCTCAATCCCGCTACTTGTTTGCGATATTGTGCTTTCAGATGGATCTTGTAAATGAAGCTGAAGCGGCATTATGTCCTCCTAATGAACCTGGTGCTGAGGTACCTCTTGGAATTTCTTAATTGAAAATTATTTTGGCATTTTCCTAAAGTACCTTTGGTTTGGAAAGCAGACTGTTTTTATCACCATTTTCAAATATCTATGAAAAAGCATTTTCAGCTGGAGCCGGTATGTAGTCAAAGTCCTGGAATTCATTATTGTTGAATGCTGGGCATAGTTGTGCACTTTTTGACACACTTTTCTGGATGTTGTTGATTGGCTCGTGTTGTTTCTCTTCTCTATTAGGTTCCAAATGGTGCATCTGGGCATTTCCTTCTTGGGCTTATCTACAGGTTGCTCATCTCTTTCTAAAATATTTGGTGATTAACTATCACAGGAGAATTAAGGGGGTGGTTTCTGAATAGATCTTTCAACTTTTACTTTAAGTGTAGGCATATATTCTCATGTGTTGTTGTAGAACATCAAGAAGAAAGAATAACTGATATAAAACTATTTTTCTTGACTTGCTAGATTCTTTGTAGTGACCGTGTGATTTGTGAAATGTTAACGGAAGAGACAGAATCTTGCCCTCAATTAAAGTTTTCCATTGATTTAGTGAAAATTTGAAATTGTTAATTTCATCAAACCATATATATTCATTGATTTAGATCTTAAAATCTTATGAAATGATGTCAAAATATTTGTTTCCGCTTCAGAAGGCTATAGAGCTGGATATGTATCTTGCAAAGCTTATTGATATCCCAAAGGCATTCTCCTTAGTTGTTTATTACACCTCACTAAAAAAGTATAAAAGTATAGTGTGCTTCTAGTTTCATTTTTGAATTCTTGAACCTGCATAATTAATTAATTTTATTTGGCTTTCTATTTATATGCTTCTCTTTCTACATCTTGGTTTAATATATCAATTTCTTATTTTGTTTAAGTTTATTTGAACTTAGGTATACTGATAGAAGGAAAAGTGCCATCCATCACTTTAAATAGGCTGATGTAATCATCTTATTCGATAGTTTCACTCATATTTACCTAATGTTTTGTCCATGTTTTATATGTAAAATGCCTTGATATTCTTTATTTTATGTTTTGAAGGCACTTTTGGATGAAAAATGCAGAAAGGAGCAAATTGAAGATATTTGACAGATTTGATGTTCAGTCGATGTTTGGTGCAGAGCGTGAGTTCTAGAGATTGAAATGAAGTGATTCCAGTGGCACTAAAAAGCTAACATCGATACCTTTTTGAAAATGTAATGCAAAAAAAATAAAAAGAGAAAGATCATGGAAATCACATCTTTCAAAGTCAAATCTCGCATTCTGCCACTGTTGATCTGTCTATTCAAAATTCAATATCTGAAGCTATAAAAGTCCAATTTATGCAAACTCAATTTTGTTGGATTCCTGACTCAAAGATTGGTAAACGCTCCAAATTTCAGCCAAAAAGGATGTTAGATGAGGGAGATGATTTTTCAAAGATAACTGAATTTTGCCAGCAATCAGGTTTCGTGAAGAAATGAGTTCAAATGACATGTCGAAGCTTTTAAACTGTCATCAAAATTTTTATATTAGCAATTTAGCTCCTCTAAGTCAGAGTTTAAAGATTTCATGCAAGGATATTTCTTTTTTTTTAGAAAAAATAGTTATTGAAGTACTTAAATGTCAATTGTCAACTTAAAGGAGGACTACTTTGTAAATTAGGAACTAAGGTTTCTTAGCATATAAAAAGAAAAAGAGAGAGGAGAGAAGGGGGGCAACAACCAGAAGTTAAGAAATACAAAGTCTCTCCTCTACAAACCCAAAAAAAAATCATGCTCTCTTCATTCTTTAAAAGTAGTTGTTTAATAGTTATGCAAGACCAATCTCTTTTCTTGGTTGCAAGGACACAATAAACCTTCGGATTTCAAGAATCGTGAGATTTATTTTCTTTTTATTTTCAATTTATAGTATGAATGAGTATGATTGTTTTCCTATGTATATTTTCTATGATTGTTGTTGATAATTGCTAGAGCGGAACTCTAAGTTATTATTGTGAACAATTTATTGCTAAGTTTGTTATTAAAACTGTAGTTGTGATGTATGAACTTGTGAAGCAACTAAGCTTGATAATTGTAGCGGAATTACATAATTAAACTTAGGGAGAACACTCAAATATCTAGTTCTTAGGGCTGCTATTGAACTAAATCATTAATGCGGACATTGTGATTGTTTGTTGGTTAGGGTTAGTTATATGACGGATCCGTTAATTAACCAACATTAAGAAAAGATAAAAATTCAAAATATAAATTGTAGTTTTATTTCAAGGATCGGTTCTAATTTTCGTTGGTGGATGTGTGCTTGCAACCAAGGTTTGTTTTTTTGATAAATTTCGATTTCAATTGATTTTGTTTGCTAGTTTAATTTTTTCCATAATTTAAATCATCACAAATCAAAACCTCCCAATTGCATAACGTATAACATAAAAATTTGAACTAAATCTTCCTTGTGGGATCGACCCCTTGCTTGCTCTATACTATCTTGTGTGTTGTGTTTTAAGTTAGGGTAATTAATTTGTGCGACCACGACATCGCAACACAAGCTTTATCTATAAATCCTTTATTCCGGGCTGTCTATGAGCAACTTTGTAAATTAGGTATGGTCATTGAATACCCACACAATCCTGTGCTACTGGCAGTCTTGTGCAACCAGCTTGTGTTGTTCTTCTACGTGAGCTATATATTTTTGTCCTGATACTATGTTGGCTTTCTTTTTTATCACTGTTTTAGGCGCTGCTGAAGAAGTAGCTGTGGTTTTTGATGAAGCAGCTGCTCTTTGCATTCAAAAGCAGTACATGAATTGTGTGTCAGCATCCCATAACTTGAGCATATCCAATGAGGATCATAATTTAGTTTCTGCTCTTAACTTTGGCTTGGAAGGTGGAAGTCCAAGGCGGTTTAAACACCTACAAGGGAATAACCTCAGAAATATTCCTGGAAATTATCATGGAGCCTCTACATTAGGAGGGCCTGTTAGTCAGCCTTCAAATGGTGTTCCTACAAACCTGTCATTTTATAACACTCCTTCACCAATGGCCACACTGGTATGGTAATTTGAATTATTCCAAGCTATGTTTATACAGAAAGCTTAGAGTTTTGTCTTTTTTCTTCGTAATTTTATAAAAAATTAATTTTTGCACTCAACAGTTAGGTTAGGATATAGTTTACTCCAAAACATTATTGTCTTTAATTTTGTATTCTTTTCCGAAGCATGTTTCATTTTTGTGTATTGTTTTGCTTCAGAGGTTTTATTTTGCAGTTGTCAGTTGTCGCGCCACCACCATTGTGCAGAAATGTGCAGCCAAATTGTTCAAATCCTAGTACACTTGGTTCTGATAACTTTCCTAGGTCGATTGTGAATTCTAATAGTCAGGGCCCTCGTAAAAAGTTTGTTGATGAAGGGAAATTGCGGAAGGTTAAGAGCTCCAACACAACCTTTCTTTGCTTAATTTTGTTTCTCCATTATCTCTCTTCCATGCTAAATTTTGGAAACTCTGCTATTTTTAAAAGAAATGTCATAATCTACACGTCTGGTCTTTGCCATGGAGCACATATTACACTGCACTTGAAATAAGGAAGATCAATAGGTTTCTTTTTCTTGTGTGAGGAGATTTCTCCAAGCCAAGATGTTGACTGAAATTTACAGCTTAAATTGGGTTATAAATGAACATGGGAAACATTTCATGATGTAAATTTCCATGATGGAGCTGAATGTCATCTTCCCTTTGAGATCATTGTTTCTTTTCTTTTTTTCCTCTGCTTTATCTGATTCAGTTTAGCAGCTTGGTATTTTCTTCCTTCCCTTGCCTTCATGGTGCAGGCTTAGCTGATCCTGAAATTATTTTCTTAGTGGGCTGGTGTTTTTAACCTTCCTGTTCACAATTGTATTATGGAATTGCAGTTTGTTAGGTGACCTTGTTAATACATCTTCTAATATTTTCATCTTGATTATTTTATGAAGCATGCATGATTGTTTTTCATCCGTGTATTGAAGGTTTTCTTTCCATTTGGCAAGTTGTTTGGGCCTGTTATATTGATACTTACATTGGTAAGTTTTTTTGTATCTTTTATGTGATTTTATAAACATGCCTCAGTGAAACCTGCAATTGCTATATCCATCTTTTCTTTGTTTAATGAGTATTTCACTAGTTTTCACAACATCAGCGTCCCTCATTTATTTTCAGATTTCTGGGAGGTTATTTTTTGATTCTGGCCCTCGGCGAAGCACAAGGCTTGCTGCAGAAGCAGGAGCCAACCAAAATACTAGTGCTACACTGGTTGCAGGGTATGGAACTAACAACTCATCTAAATATCTCGGGGGTTCCAAGTTGAGTTCTATGGCAATACGTTCAGTGACAGTTCGTAAGGGACAGACATGGGCCAATGAAAATTATGATGAAGGTGATTATTCTTCTTTTTGTTTGACCAACTGTTAGCTTGTACACCAGTATTGACATTGGTGTTGGCTGAAGTAGAAATGCACTTATTTTTGTCCAGTGGACTTAGGTTGAATAGCAAGTTATATTCTTTTTGTGGCTATCTTTTGTTTTTCTGCTGTACGCTTTCTTTTGTTCTTCTGGCTGCTTATTGACTAACCAATTTTTTGAAAATTTTGGTTTTAATCATATTAAGGTATACAGAATGAGGCTTTTGACGATTCACGCGCAAATAATACATCAAATTGTAGTTCATTGCCCCCTGGGGATTCTAGACCTCTTGAAACAGAAGTAGCAACCATGCCTGTTGGTGGAGTAATCATAAGTGCTTCATGTATCTTAAATGGTGCTTTAGAAATATTAGGCCTCCTGAGACCTCTTGGGGAAGGCTATATACTTTTTTGCATGTACAGATGCCAGGTATTAACTGGTGTTTGCTAAAAGAGCATAGTTACTATTATTGTCAGGACTACTTTTTACTTTCTAGCTTGCTTCTTGGTGTACAGGATGCACTGGATGTGTACATGAAACTACCACACAAGCATTATAATGCAGGCTGGGTGCTTTGCCAGGTAAAAATCAGTAGTGAAAATTAAATACGATTCATTCTTTTTCATTTTTTATGTTCTTTTCTTGCTGCAGATTGTGCACTTGTCTGACTGATAGATACACACAGAAAACTGATCATTAGATTGTAGATGGATTTATTAGATACCATTGCAAATTTGCATCTTTAAATTATTGAGAGTTATTGAGATTTCAGAACTGAATGTGGACCATCTTTGAGTTGAACTGTGAAAACTGCCATGGAAATAAAATTTTCATAAAACAAGTTTCCTTCTTGATTTTTCATTTTTAATCAAATTGTATATGAACTGTTTAAAACCTGCCTATTAAAAGTCTGCCATCTGTTTGGGATGATATTGTGATAAATTGTTTGTAATGCTGACTTGAAGTTAGAAGCAGTCGATTTGATTACCTTTGCATATTTGAAGAGATTCCCTCTTTATTTTCCCGTCTTTCATTTTGGTTTATTTAGAACTTAGAATGTATCGATTTTTCATTTATTTTTTTTAATCATATCACATGATGATTGCATAATTGAACCTTTGCTGCTTCTTCTTCTTCTTTTTTCATTCTCTTGCTTGCTTCCCCCAAAATGACTGTTTTCTATGGTTTTAAACCATCTGTATGCCATGCATTATTGAACATGTTTGTATTTCAAATGTAGGTTGGAAAAGCATACGTTGAATTAATGGATTATTTGGAAGCTGATAGAGCCTTCAGTCTTGCCCGTCGAGCATCACCTTACAGTTTAGAAGGACTGGATGTATATTCTACAGTTCTTTATGTGAGTTTATCGATAGGAGGTTCCAGTAACATGGTTCAGAATTTTTGTTTGTTTTGCTTGGGTTGATAACAATGCCATAATATGAAAGGATATGTGACTTCTGGTCTCTTCCTTTGAAAACCAAGGTAATATAGGGTTTTAGATGATGTTTTATATAGGACAAGTGACCTCTGGTCTCGTTCTTTGAAATAAGCGTTATATTTTAATTGTATTGCTTGATGCTTGCACTTCATGCATTTATGGTATATCTATTTCTTGCTTTAGATGAATTTTTATTTTTCCTTTTGTTGCAGCATTTGAAGGAAGAAATGAAGTTAAGTTACCTGGCTCAGGAACTGATATCAACTGATAGCTCCTCAATCTTGGTAGTGTTATTATACCTTTTTGACATATAGTGCCTCCCTTGCCTTTTGTTTCTCATGCACCTGTTTACAATCCACCTTTCACATGTTACATGGTGGTTATCACCTTAAATTTCTCCTCTGAGCCGTCACATTCAATTTTTCTTCTCAAAACAAGCACTAAAGTTGTTTATATTGCTCATCATTTTTTGTATTTGGTTTCTCTCATGCTTGTGGGCCTCGAAGAGGGAACCCTGAAACGCAAGAATGCTTTGTTGAAAATTATTAATACTGTTCCAGAATAAAACTGGTATCTTGAGATCTGGGTGTGCTGTATCTATTTATAGCTTCGTGTATGTACTCCTGCCTATTTTATGTGGAGTAAGAGTCCTTTTATGTTCATTCACAATTTCAGGTCAGCTTCGCCTAACTGGGTGATATAGTTGTATGTGTCATGGTGCTTATGCAAACCTGATGATCCTTCTCTGAATGTGCTTGAAACAAATTTGGGGTTTAAATAACACAAGCCTGGCTGATTTCAGTCTGTTAGAGCAAGCTTGCATATTTTACTTTGCTGCAGCTGTATTTAGCATTACTAGTTCTTTTCATTTGTCATCCGCATTTCTCACTCATTCAGGTTGAATGGACATGCAGGTGTGCCATGGGAAATTGCTGTAGTCTGCAGAAAACCATGAAACTGCCTTGAAAAATTTCCAGCGAGCTGTGCAGCTTGATTCTAGATTTGCATATGCACACACCTTATGTGGTCATGAGTAGGTCCCTTGGTTTCTTTTTTTCGTTTTCATTTTTGTTTTCTTTTCCTTGTGATAACTAATATATTTGTATTTTCAAATGGTAGAATTCAATATTCAATGGTTGATTCACGTTTCATGTATTTTTCTTGCAATTACTTGGTTACCTGCAGATATGTTGCCTTGGAGGATTTTGAGAAAGGAATTAAGAGTTACCAGAGTGCTCTACGGATGGATGCTAGGCATTACAAGTCCTGGCATGGGCTTGGGATGGTCTATCTTCGACAAGAGATAAACGAGTTTTCTGAGCATCACTTCCAAATGGCTTTCCAAATAAATCCACATTCTTCTGTGATAATGTCTTATCTTGGGACGGCTTTGCATGCCTTGAAGGTTGAGCCATATGCACATTGATATTAAATTCTGTATTTTCCAATGTTGATAATGTCCTGTGGTTTTCTAATTTTGTTTTTTTACTTTTGGATTATTAAAAAATATATAGAGAAATGAGGAAGCTCTAGAGATGATGGAGAGGGCAATTTTATCTGATAAAAAGAACCCTCTTCCCAGGTATCAGAAGGCTAATGTACTTGTGAGCTTGGAAAGTTTTGATGAAGCTCTAGATGTCCTGGAAGAGCTGAAAGAGTATGCTCCACGTGAAAGCAGTGTTTATGCTCTGATGGGTAAGATTTATAAGAGGCGTAACATGTATGATAAGGCAATGCTTCACTTTGGTCTTGCTTTGGATTTGAAACCATCAGCAACCGATGTCGCTACAATTAAGGTGACTGGCTTATTTCAGTTTTTTTTTTGCTTTGTAAAACTGGGAACTGAAAGTGAAAGCATAGATGTATTCACCGAGAAAAATGGACAGTGAAATTTACCTTGTATTTTATTTGGCAATTCATAGCATCGGTCAGAGCTTGAACTTCATAGTGAAAAACAGATTTAGGTGACCATTAATTTTTTCACAGATTGATTTTAACTGTATTCAATGCCTCACCTATCTGCATGCTGGAACTTGCTCGAACTATAGTATCTAGCTTTTTTCTTGGTTTCTGACAAACCATAACTTGAATCTTCAAATGAATTTATGGACGGTCCCTCCCCTGTTTCTTCTTCATCAGCTTGGAGTTATTTTTGCTGACCTCTTCGTGTTTCTTAATATTTGACAGGCTGACTTTGAGAAGCTGCGTGCCTAACCATTTTTTAGCCTTCAAATGTTTATCCTTTTTTATTTAAATTTATATTCAATAAAAGTATTTTTTAATGTTGTATAGTTAAATGAAAGATTGATTTTAAAAAAATTTATTAATTCCAAGCAATTCCATGACTCAAGTTGCAATAACCTATAATTTATAATGTAAAAAAAAAAAAAAGAAGCTTTGATGACCTAGCATGTGTGATTCTAGGAGTCGATCAAATGAATCTTTAGGAAAAGGGATCATTGAGTTAATACATTCTTGAATTTCAGACCCATCCATGATATTTCACCACATTGCATATATAGTTTTAACTAAAATAAAACACCAAGCCTTGTTTAATGAGGCAACTATCTTTATATAAGATCGTTAAGTGTTCTTCTTTTTTATTTTACGTTCATAATAATTTTTCTTTCCACCTTCAAGGTACAATTACTATTAAAAAAAGGGTATAAGCTATTTGTTTCATAGGTTTTTTTTTATCAAGGAATGCACCAATATATAAATTTAACTTTTTTTGTTTTACCTTTTTTTATATTAGGGTTTGATCAAATCATTATAAATGGCTAGGTTAGATTATCTAAAAGGTTTGATGTGAGTAGGAGAGTGACCTAAGGTTCTTGCTTAGAATCCCATGATATAGTGAAAAAGATAGTGACGTGGCAATGAAAGCTAATAACTTAGTTACTAATAGTAGGAGTTTTGTTTGGGTTTCGTTGTGGTAATTTAGAGGATAATCTAATGATTTAAATTCTAGAAAGGTTACCATATCTAAGTTAGCTAAGGTATCTTCTAGGCTTAATAATGGATATTTAACTCAGATCTCTAGGGTTATTGAGAGGATACATAAGAAAACCTAAGGTGTTCATTATAAGTGATAAAGGCTTTGTTAAGAGTGTCAATTTGATTTTAACTATAAAAAACCAAGCAAATCTCAATATACTTCTATACAAAAGAGAGATAACATGTTCTATTCATTTATGTTTATGTTTTATTTTCATCAAGATCATGCATTTTCATTATGATATTTACTTTATATATGACATGCATGTATGCTTAACATGAGAAAGAACATATAAGATGCATACATTTACTATAATTCTTGAACAAAATGTTAAGGAAAAAACTAAATCTTATAGAGTAATCATTTTAGATCCCTTAAAAAACGCTATTTGCTAAAAGAGTGCTTTGTATTTTTAAGTCCTTTAATCCTATTTTTATTTTAGTCACCAAACTTTTTTTCTTTTCAATTTTATCCTTGCATATATGTTCTTTCGGATTTGATCCTAAAATTAACTTGTTATAAGGATTTTGAGGTGAAAAAACACCATAGGTGCCTAATCATTTTTTAACCTTTAAATATGTATCCTTTTTTTATTTAAATTTAAATTTAATAAAATTATTTTTTTTATCTTTAATTTTATTTGATCGTTTTCTTGCAAATGTCTATCTTTAATGTTGTATAATTAAATGAAAGATATTTTTTTTTAAAAAAAACCAATAATTTCAAGCAAGTCCATGACTCGGTTTGTAACAACTTGTAAATTCTAATGTAAAAAAAAGATTTGAACCTTGAACTCAGGGTAACAAGGTAATGGTTTTATGCATATATAATCTATAATAGTCTTATAATCCTTCAAACTTACTAGTTTCATAGTTTTTATATTTAATACATTAATAATGTTTTTGTTGAAATTTTGACAAAGTTTTCCTTAAATATAGAAATGCTCAAGTTATCAACTTTTGCATACATATCATCATTAAAAACTCATATTCTCTAATCATTCTAGAGTTTATCAATTCACAGAGTTTATCAATTCATAACACAAGTCAATAGTAGACCTTTTCTACTCCATCAAATTATCTATTATAATTTATACATCAAGTAGATCATTAACTTTGCAGGAAACAACATAAACAATTATGTATATAAAAAACATTATAATATATTTGTATTTATAGTTAATTTAATATACTCAAGTTGAAAGCTAATTTACAACATAGTAAATAAAAGTAAGAGCTAAATCACTTGCATCTTTAATACTCATGTTGTTTACATCATAAAAGGGTCGACATCCTGTTATATAATAAAAAAAATCTAATAAGTCTCTAATTACATTACTGTTTCTTATCTAAAAAAAACTATACAAAATCTAATGATTTGCTCAAATTTGAGAAGCACCTGAAATCAAATATATTTACGATATAAATATGCAATGTTATAAATCACTTGATATTAAATACACATATATTTACTTCATCATTCTATGTTCAACACTTATATATAATTATATAATCATTTTCTCATACATCAACCAATTTCCTCTACCTCAATACCCTTTAACAAGAAATGTTGGGTAATTTACCCCACTATACTTTATATAAGATACCAAACAATACGTTATAACATTGTTTTAATCACTCTAAATATATATATCAAACATCCCCTCATTCATAGTTTGCACCAGGTCATTAATCCTTTCTTTAGTATAATTTTTTTACTTGATCCTTTATTTCCTTAACACTAACATCAATAGATTATACATACATGTTGTATATTTTTATATCCAAGACAATTCAAAGGTGTAACTTCATTCATGAAATCACACCTCATACTTATGGTCATTCTAAGACATACCTTTTGGATCTCTTTTTAAAGGATTATTACCTATATTATTTTTTTGTGACATTATCTTTTATCATCATGTTAAGATGAAAATAAATCTCTCCTATAGATATGCATTATATAGTTCCCTAGAGAATATATACCATCTTAGGTGTGATCTTACAATTATCAACAATTTTAATCAGAATTCCAAGTAATTAGCTATACCCACTAACCATGGAATATTTATCACATGATTTACATGTATTTTTTCAATCTTAGTTCCTTATCTTATTTGTCAACACAATAACCTAAAACTAATTCAACAATTCCTTAAATTATTGTACTTTTATTGTCCAATAACCCCTAAAATGGTCATTAGTTCTTTTACTAATCAATCAAACAACCCTTTTGACACACCTTCAACATGGTTCCAAAAACAACTCTAAACTTTATACATTACATTATATAAATAGCCATTGAATAATGCCCTAAAGCTATCTCATAAACAGTCTTGAAATTCATTTAACGCTTAATCAAATAACCTTTTTTTGGACTCAAACATATTATCGAAATAAACTTAAATCACTATTAACCCTACTATCAAATTAGCCAATATTATATTACAATTAGATTATTAACTATCATTTAATCAACCTCTAATGAGCTACCAAAATCATTTTTTAACCCCGGCCACATATATTTATAATTACTTTATTCAAGTAACCTTTAGTACTTTGAGGTTGTATTTATTAACTTGGTCTTTATTTCTATTATTTAACTCTTTTCGGAGATCTCTTTCTTATAGACTTTCTTGTTCATCTATTGAACTAATCCTTTAACAAACCATTCTCTACTAACTCTAATTTCTTCTTTTGGCTTTTTTTAGAACTAGATATGTATTTTCTTAAAACATCTAAGTTCTTCCATCCATTGTTTTCCCTTGTCAACCTATTCTTTTAACTTTTGTTATCGTGAGCAATATCGTAATTCTAATGTCTATCACATTGTTATCATATACCAACAAACTTATAAATAATTGATCAATCTTGTACAAATTCTTAATATCTAAAAAACACATCTCCTTTCTTTTCAATTGACACTTTGATCATCTGTCCTTTCATAAGGAAGTCAATTCAATGAAACCTTTAACCCTATTTATGGGAACTAATTGAACTATAATCCCATTAAGTTAGTCTTATTACCACATCAACTCATTATGAGAAAATTAGTCAATTAATCATTTAGGCATTCAGTCACATTGACGCTATTAGTTTCCCTTAAGTAAATTGATCAATCCAATTATCTTGGTTATTAGTCCGTTGACACAATCAAAAGATTGATGTCTTCTGATATAATCAAAAAGTTGATGTTTTATTCCAAGTGCAGGAGTGTTAAAGTAGAATAACTCAGCAAGACCGGGGTCGAACCACAGGAAGGTAAATTATATAAATTACAAATAAAGAAAAAGATTTGAAGAGAATAATAACAAAAAAGGAGTTGAAGAAAGTTTTGGGATGTGATATTGATGTAAGGATTAAAAAATAATAAAACATATGTCAAGGTTAGAGGATTGATTAAAGTATTTCAAATAAATATAATATAAACTCTTTTTATTACTTAATTAAAAATCACATATAAAGGAGGTTACAATTGGATGATTTCTCATTATTAGCTCATTATAAATTATTAACATGATCATATTAATCATCTTATAACACCATACTTATAAATATCATCAAGCATTTATGTTGCTATTTTATGCTAACAACAAATCAAGTTCCTATCATAATAACGATGTCGGTCAAAGACTATGAAGGATCAAATATTTGATGTACCAAGTGTTATACAACACAAATCTAGATTAACCATTTAATAAGCAAGGTATTAAGAATTAGTAAGATAAAAAGATAAAACATGTAATAACAATCTTTCTTGGATATAAATATTAAAGTTCATGTTGAGTTTATATTATACCTATTATAACATCATTAGAGAAACCTTTTCACTTTGACATAATTAACTTAGCTAAATATTAAGAAAGAGAAAAACATAAATAAACAATATAAGAACATAAACATGATATAAGCTAACTAAGTATAAGAAAAGAAATGGAAGAGCATAAACAAGAGATTAATATAGCATGAAAGAAAACTTGAACATTATAAGGATATAGAGAGAAAGCAAGAAGATGACTTTGATCTGAAAATTAAAATAACTAAATACATGGCAAATGCCTCCTTTTATAGGCTAAGATTCAGAACTATTGGTTGATTGAATAATTGGTGGCCATCCATTGATTTGGTGGCTGGTTTTTGACATTAGTTGTTGTTGTTTTTTTTATATATTATAGGCTGATTATTGATATTGTTGGCTAGCCAAAACATCATTTCTAACATCAGAATTAGAGCCCCCTGAATTATAAAAGTTGTGGGCAATTGTCTCAACGTTCTAACAAAAAAAGCAAGAGCTCATTTGGACTTTTAGAACTCAAGCTATGAGCTAAAAACCAAATAGTGTTTGAGTTGTAAGACAACTTCTAACTTCTTCATTGTTGCTAAGAATTGAACTTGAAAATGGTAGAATTGAATCTTTGAGTAATGAAAGTTGTAGGTCTATATCTTACCTTTCCATCCATATAAAGTAGACCTAAATTCGATATTTATAACTCTAGATATGATCCAATTACTAAATGATGTTCGAATTTAGACTACAGCAACAACATTTTTCTAAGTTTGGCCCTTTCTTTATCCTTTCAATTTTAATATTTAAACTCATCAATCAATCCTTTTATTTTTTTGATAGACTTGCATTTATGATGAACATTTACCATGAATTAAAGGTATATTATATTATTAGACTTGCTAATATAAAACATGCTTTTGTTAGGAAATTTAATGATACTTTAGGTGCAATATGATGACATAAATCCTTAATGAGAATATACTTTTAAGTACTAATCATCTTCTTCCAAGTGCAGAAGTGTTGAAGTAATAAATAACCTGGTAAGACCGAGGTCGAACCACGGGGAGATTAATTATATAAATTATAAATAACAATACAACAATAACAACAACAACAACAACAACAATAAAAAAGTTGATGAGAACGTTGAGATGAAAGATTAACGTAAGGATTAAACAATGATAATAACAAATGTCAAGGTTAAAGGATCCACTAATGATATGTCAAACAAGTATAGTATAAACTCTTATTATTTAATTGGAAACCACACACAAAGAAAGTTCTAATCAGATTATAAATTGTTAACATGATTACATTAGTTATCTTATTTGATTAATGTTAATACTTGTAAATGTTATCAGGCATTCATGATTATAACTTATGTTAATAATAAATCAAGTTCCTTTCATAGCACAGATATCGATTATACTATATAGTATGAGCTATGAAAGTGTCAAGTATTTGTTGTACCAAGTGTTATACAATATAAATCTAGATTAGTCATTTAATAAGCAAAGTATTAAAAAGTGAACAAGATAATAAATATAAAACATGTTAGTATCAAATATTAAAGTCCATGTTGAGTTTACACTATACTTATTCTTACACCATTAGTAAAAGAAATGACTTGAAAGACATAAACAAGATATTAATGAAAACAAAACTTAAGCATTACAAAAAATACAAAGAGAGAATGCAAGAGCATGATCTTCATCTAAAAATCAAAATGCTTAAATGCATGGAAAATACCTCCTTTTATAGGCCAAAATTAGAAACTATTTATTTGATGACTAATTGATGAGTGGGTGACCAACTCTTGACTTGGTGATAATCTTATCTTCTCTTCTCTACCCAAAACATCATTGACATCATCAAAATTGAAACCATTTGAAAACATGAAAGTTCTAGAAAATAGTATCAGCTTTCTAGGAAAAAAAATTAGGTTGTTTGGACTTCTAGAACTTCAAATATAGGCAAAACACTAAACAATATATGGGCTGCAGGATAGATTCAGAGTTCTTCGTTGTTGCTATAATTTAGACTTGAAAACAACGTTTTTAAAACAGACCTCCATATAAAAGTTGTAAGCCTTTGTCTTACCTTTCCGTCCATATAAAATGGACATAAATCGAAGATCTATACCTTTAGATATGATCCAATTACCGAACTGTGTTCTAGTTTGAACTGCACCAGCATCTCTTTTCTAAGTGTGACCATCTCTTTGTCCTTTTAATTTTAGATCTTAAACTCATCAATCAATCCTTTCATTTATGTGATAGACTTGCATTTAATATGAACATTTACCACAAATTAAAGATATCTTATATTATTAGATATGTTATTATAAAACATGTTTTAGTTAATGAGTTATTGATACTTTAAATGCAAAATGATGATATAAAACTTTGATAAAAATATATCTTTAAGTACTAATCACATCCCCCAACCAGCTTATTACTAGCATCTAGTAATCAAAACATTAAAATAAAAAAATAATTTGTAAATTCCACAAAGCAAGGTATTCATCATTCAACTTCTATTAATTTATCCTGATAAACAAACTCTCATTAAATTTATATATTTGCTCACTACCTCTTAAACAAGATATTAATAAACTTTTTTTTTGTACTCAATATATCAACATATAGTTATAGGGCTTTTTTTTGAAAAAAAAACAGTTTTTTTAATGTTTAAAGTTAACTTCTTTAGGTTGAGATTATTATTATTTTTTTCCTTTTGTCTTAATATATATGCATATAAATTAAAACATGATGCATCTTTGGCCCATGTAACGAACTTTTGGCTAATGACTCCCAGACCAGTTGGTTTTAGGGCATTAGGTATTAAAACACCCCTACGAGTTTAGTAACTCGGGTTGTAGATACTGATATATAGATAGTGCAATGTTTGATTCCTTTAATGTAACAAGTGTTGAACCAATAGATCCTAAGTCAGTTGACTTTAGAGTATTAAGTGTTAAAACACCTATTCGGTCTTAATTGTTTAGGTTAGGGAGGCTACGAAACTAAACTTATCTATATTTTTAATATCATTATTTTTTTGAGCTTTTTTTAATAAATTATATACTATTTCTTTCCCTTAGTTATTACCTTTAACAAAAGTGCATAAATAATATAATAATCTAATGTGCAACCCATAATCATATATTAAAGTGTGTGTGTGAAAATTAAGGTTTAAGAATATATGTTAACTAAGTATATGAGCATAATTAAGTGATGATGATACGAGAGTTTGTAAACCTGAATAGTTCAAGAAGTGACTTTAGAGTATTAAGTGTTAAAACACCTATTCGGTCTTAATTGTTTAGGTTAGGGAGGCTACATAACTAAACTTATCTATATTTTTATTATCATTATTTTTTTGAGCTTTTTTTAATAAATTATATACTATCTTTTTCCCTTAGTTATTACCTTTAACAAAAGTGCATAAATAATATAATAATCTAATGTGCAACCCATAATCATATATTAAAGTGTGTATGTGAAAATTAAGGTTTAAGAATATATGTTAACTAAGTATATGAGCATAATTAAGTGATGATGATACGAGAGTTTGTAAACCTGAATAGTTCAAGAAGTATTATGATAGATCTTATTAAGAATGGTTACTAAGATGCGTCTTAAGAATCATTTTAACAACAAAGCTTTTTTACTTTGCCATTCTAGCAACAACAATTTGCACATGTTTTATGAAATAAAAAACACAATTAGTTAATTAATTTTTTTCATCTACTATGCTCTCCCCCCTACTAAAATAAAACATTGTCCTCAATGTCCTAAGGTAGAAAGATAGAGTATAAAAGATGTCACCTGAAATAACAAACACTGACAAACCTGAAACACAATTAAAAAAAAATATAAGAAACAACAAAACAAAAATATTATGCTTTATTAATAAAACCAAAAAGACATAAATTTTTACAAACTAGGACTAAAATCATAGTTGTGATTGTGCCTTACGCTTTCCCTTAGTTTTACGTTCAAGAATAGTTTAAACGCCCTTTATGGGTTGGAGATAAGCTTCCTATCCAAATTTCTTAAAAACTAACAAACATAGTCTTTTTTAGTCAGATTTTCAATACTAAGTCAATCATATTCTTTATGAAAATACAACAATAAATCATGAATTGCACGATGCACATCTCCACTAGGATGCGTCTCAAAAGTTAATAGAAGATTATCTAAATACTCCTTACTCAGGCTATTCTTAATGAATTGTATTTTATCTTCACGATTTACAAATATCATTCCTAAAGAATGACATTGTGCATTACAAGTTCATCTGGTATATTGATGACAGACTTTTAGTTATTTTGCACAATGTTTCTTTGCAAAAGTGTTTTTACTTATTCTAGGCATGTGTTAAATGAAGGAATTGGAGGAATCACCTAATAATCAAACCTTTGCTTTAATTGCCAGTGAATCTCTTTAGGAATTTCATGGTTCATTAACAACCTCAATCTTGTATATCTAGCTCAGTAAATTTTTATAATCGTATTTTGAGGCAAAACAGGAAAATAATTTTTTAATTTTTTAAAAGTGGTGTCCATTTTTTAAGATGGGAAGTGGAAAAGAGATGTAAAGAAAAAAAAAGAAATAAAGAATTGAACAAATATATACATAAATATCAATTATTATAGGAAACTGATTAGTACTCAAAAGTGCATTTTTATCATGGTTTTATATCATCATTTTGCACTTAAAGTATCAATAACTCCTTAACTAAAGTACGTTTTATAATAATCTATCTAATAATATAAGATACTTTTAATTTGTGGTAAATGTCCATTTTAAATGCAGGCCTATCACATAAATAAAAAGGATTGATTGATGACTTTAAGAACTTCAATTGCAAAGGCAAAGAGATGATCAAACTTAGAAAAGAGATGTCGGTGCAATCCAAACCGGAACACTGTTTGGTAGTTGGGTCATATCTGGAGCTATAGATCTCAGATTTAGGTCTACTTTATATGGATGGAAAGGTAAGACATAGGCCTACAACTTTCATATGGAGCCCAAGATCTAAAAAGGCCATTTTCAAATCCAAATTATTGCAACAACAAAGAAGCTCGAATCTGTCCTCCAGCCCGAGCACTGTTCAGTATTTTGGCCATATCTGGAGTTCTAGAACTCGAAATGAGCTGAATGTTTTACACAAGAAAGCTGAGACAATTGCCTAGAACTTTCATGTTTTCAAGTGGCTCTAATTTTGATGTCATCAATGACGTTTTTGGAAGACAAGAGAAGATAAGGATTGTCACCAAGTCAAGGGTTGGCCATCTACTCATCAATTAGTCATCAAATCAATAGTTCCCAATTTTGGCCTATAAAAGGAGGCATTTGCCATGCATTTAGGCATTTTGGTGTCCAGATCAAGATCATGCTCTTGTTTTCTCTCTTTGTTTTCTTTATGCTTTGTTTTCATTAATATCAAGTTTATGCCTTTCATTTCCTTTCCTTTCTTTAGTTAACTTTTATGTTCTTATTTTGTTTATCTATTTTTCTTTCTTCCATTATGTCTAGCTAAATTAATTATGTCAAGGTGAAAAGGTTACACTAATGGTGTAAGAATAAGTATGGTATAAACTTAATATGGACTTTAATGTTTAATACTAACATGTTTTATATTTGTTATCTTGTTCAATCTTTAATACTTTGCTTGTTAAATGACTAATCTTGATTTATGTTGTATAACAATTGGTACAACAAATACTTGGCACTTTCATAGCTCATAATGTATGGTATAACCGACACCTGAGCTATGAATGGAACTTGATTTGTTGTTAACATAAGTTATAATCATGAATGCTTGATGAAATTTACAAGTATTAGCATTAATTGAATAAGATGACTAATGTAATCATGTTAATAATTTATAATATGATTGGAACCTCCTTTGTGTGTGGTTTCCAATTGAATAATAAAAGTTTATACTATACTTGTTTGAAATACCATTAGTGGAACCTCTAACCTTGAGATTTGTTATTATCATTATTTAATCTCTACTTTAATATTCTATCTCCAAGTTCTCATCATCATCATCATCATCTTCTTCTCTTTCTTTATTATTATTATTATTATTATTGTTATTATTGTTGTTGTTATTATTTATAATTTGTACAATAACCTCCCTGTGGTTCGACCCCGGTCTTGCCGGGTTATTTATTACTTCGACACTCCTGCACTTGGGAGAAGACATCAATCTTTTTGTCGTGTCAGAAACTGAAAGAACCGACTTAAGAGTCATAGAGTACCGTTATCCGCCATTTAACCGAGGTGAGAGAGATTTAAAAACATTATCATTTTTTGGATTCTCAATATCAAAGGCCCTATAAGGATACACATGTTTTTCAATGAAAGGACTGCTCCATCTTGATCTTAGCTCTCTAGGGAATAAATAGAGTTGAGAATTACAAAGCAAAACTTTTTTACTAGTATCAATTTTTTAACAATTTTCACAAGTTTTGCAGAATGCATGCATGTCCTTGAACATGGTGGGCCAATAAAATCTATTTTGAAAGATTATCATAGCTATCTTTTTTGACAAGAAATGACTCTCACATGCTTCAGAATGAGAAAGTTTAATGATACTACATACCTCATTGTTAGGAATACATCCTTAAAATATTTGATCAGGACAATATTTGAATAAGTTAGGGCCATCCTAATAAAAGTTCTTCACTTTGTTCAAAACTTTTCCCTTGTCTTTGGTACTCTAATGAGCTAGCAAATCTCCTGAAGTAAGAAAATTGATATTTTTATCATACTAAAGTATTTGATTAAGAAAAATTAAGGATTCATCCTATTGATGCCTTGTCTTCGATACTCAATTGTCACTCTTAACAAAATGTTTGTATCAATATTTTTTATGCCTTTTTCATCTTTGATTGCTTCCTGAGAATAAATCATTCACAAATCTTCAAATTCATCTAACTTATTTTTACTTAAAGTAGATTCAAGTTGATCATAAACTATTTTCTTAATATGATCTACTTCTTGTAATTCATTATCATCTCTAGATTGCTTGCAAATGTTGAAAATATTCATCTCCAATGTCATGTTTCCAAATGATAGCTTCATTAGTCTATCCCTACAATTAATTAATGTATTAGAAGTTCCAAGAAATGAATGTTCTAAAATAATAGAAAATAAATTACATGCTTCAACAGATTGTGTGTCTAAGACAATAAAATTCATAAGATAAATGAATTTATCAACTTGTACTAACACATCTTCAACCATTCCTCTAGGCACTTTTACAAATCTATCAGCAAGTAAGAGAGTTACAGAAGTTGATTTTAACTCACCTAGATTGAGACTCTAAAACTGAATATAGAAGTAAATTCACACTAGCTTCAAGATCAAGTAAGGTTATTTTAATTTTATGTTCTCTAATAAAGCAAGAAATTATAAGACAACCAGGGTCTTGATATTTCAAAGCATTATTATTTTAAAGAATGACACTTACTTGTTCGGTTAAAAAGGCTTTCTTTTTCACATTCAATTTTCTCTTCACAAAGCATAGATCTTTTAAAATTTTAGCATAAGAAGAAACTTGTTTAATAGCATCCAGCAAATGTATGTTGATCCTTTCCTATTTAAAATTTTTAAAGATTTCAAAGTTGTGATTGACTTTTCTTTATTTGGTCATAGCATCGGAAAATGAAAGTGTTGGCGGGGAATCAATCTTTTCTTTATAATTTTTAGATTCAACCCCTTCCTTGCCCTTAGGAATTAACTCATCATCTTTCTTATAAGATTTAAGAGTGAGTTTTTCAATAACGTTATCATTGCGAAGAGTGCTGACTGATTTGACTTGATGAATGTGATGGCTTCCAGAACACTTACATTTGCATTGTATTGCCCCTTGAGATTTTATTGTGGTTAAGATGAAAACTTACTTTTCTCTTGGAAATTGATATTAGATGTCAATTTTACAATAGTATCTTTAAAATCTGTCATGCTTTGAGCAAGTTGAGTATTGATTGTCTCTTGCTTTTCAATAAATACGTGCAATACTTCCTCAAGATTTTTTTAAGATGGGGAGCATAAGAAGGTGCATATTTATGAGAATTTTAAAAATTATGATGTGCTTGAAATGGTGGTTGTGAAGTTTGTGCATTATTGTTATCACTCCTCCAAGTAAAATTTGAGTGATTTCTCCAACCAGGGTTGTATGTTTGTGAGTATGGGTTATGTTTGGGCCTTTGGAAACTATTTAAACCATGAGCTTGTTCATGAAAACATTCCTTAAAAGAAGACAAAGTTGGACAATCATTGGTTGAATATTCATTGGTTTCACATATTTGACACATAATGTCTTGAATATATTTTAATTAACCACTCTTTTTTAATTTTAGTGCCTTGACTTTTCTAGCTAAAGATACAAACTTGGCTTAGAGGTCATGATCTTTCTTAAGGTTGTATGAGGTTGAGTTTTACTCGGTGCCTTATAAGTACCTGTGGTGTCTCAATTTTGAACATTTTCAGCTAACAAGTCTAAGTACTCCATTGCCTCATCAGAGTCTTTATTTTCAAAAGTTTCATTGTATATTAATTCAACCATTTACCTATCTCTAGGTGTTAACCATTTATAAAAATATGAAACCAATCTCCATGTTTCAAAACCATAATGAGGGCAAATATTAAGCAATTCTTGATATCTATTTCAATATTGGTAAAATGTTTCTCTTGGTTTTTGAGTGAAAGCGGTGATTTGTCTTTTGAAAGTGTTTGTTATGTGATAATGAAAAAACTTCCTTAAAAATTATTGTTGTATTTTATCCCAAGCATGAATGGATCCTGGTATTAAATTTTGTAGTAATTTTTTAACTTTATCTTTTAATAAAAAAGATAAAAGTTTTAACCTGATGATGTTTATGCTACAATTTGAGTTATTATAGGTGTTACAGACCTCCTCAAATTTTCTTAAATGCAAGTATGGATTTTTCAAATCTAAGTTATGAAAACAAGGTAAAAGTTGAACAATATTTGACTTAAAATTAAAATGAGATGCATTAGAGGGGAAAACTATGCATGATAGTGCACTTGTTTTTTATGGGATTCAAGTGGTCTCTAAGTGTTTTAGCATGATTATTCTCATTATAAAGTGATTGGATATCTTCTTCGACCATATTTTCTGAAAATAATGAGGATACCTTATAAAATTTATTACTTAATGTACGTGACTACACTCTCATGCATGTGTAGCAGTAGAATAAAAGGAAAAAGAAAACAAAAGTAGAAAAAACAAAAGAAAAGGATACAAAAAAAAGAAACAAAGTTAGATACAAGAAAACTAAAAAGAGAAAATAAAATAAAAATTATAATTTATACAAGAATTTACCTCCATAACAACAACATCAAAAACTTGACATGACCAAAAGATTGATATTTTCTTCCAGGTACAGGATTATCAAAGTTATAAATAATCTGGTAAGACCAAGGTCGAACCATAGAAAAACTAATTGTATAATTATAGATAACAATAATACAACAACAACAACAATAATAACAATACTACTACTACTACTACTAATAACAATAATAATAAAAAAATTGATGAGAACATTGAGATGAAAGTTTAATATAAAGATTAAATAATAATAATAACAAATGTTAAAGGATTCACCAATAGTATATTAAATAAATATAGTATAAATTCTTATTATTCAATTAAAAATCATATATATAAAAAAAATTTCAATCATATTATAAATTATTAATATAATTATATTAAATATTTTATTTAATTAATACTAATACTTATAAATATTATTCTATCTTTTTATCGTCAAGATAATAGCCAAGAAATTTATCGAAGGCATTATCAAATTACACGGCATGCCCAGCTCTATCATCAGCGACCTTATCCCATTTTTAAAAGCAATTTTTGGCACGAATTCTTTAAATTGTCGGACACACAATTGAAGATGAGCTCCGCATACCATCCACGAATGGATGGTCAAACCGAAGTCATCAATCGTTGTGTAGAGCAATATTTGCGTTGCTTGGTTCACCAGCAACCAAAGAGATGGTACCCTCTTCTTCTCTAGGCATAATTTTGGTATGATACAGCCTACCATGCTTTGACCAGCATGTCACCTTTTCAAGCTCTGTGTGGTCGACCCTTACTTATGATTCCACACTATCAGTTGGTCTTTTCTCCTGTTAATGTGGTCAACGAAAACTTGGCATCACGCAATGACATTCTCAAACAGCTTAAGCTCAACTTACATTAAGCTTCCAACTAGACGAAAGAATTGGCCGACACCGACGTGACAGCGAATTCAATGATGGCAACCTTGTTTTCTTTAAACTACACCCTTATCATCGGCCAATTCAATGATGGCAACCTTGTTTTCTTTAAATTACACCCTTATCATCGGCACACATTGTTCCAACGAGCATATCAGAAACTAACTCATGTGTTTTATGGGTCCTTTCCAATTGAAAAACACATCGGCAAGGTAGCATATCAACTCCAACTTCTTGCAGGTTCTCACATCCATCAGGTATTCCATGTATCTTTGTTGAAAAAGAAGATTGGTGAATCCATTACAAGTTGTCCTACTTTGCCACCTCGCAGCGATGATGGTGCCATCATCATAAAACCTGAAGTAATCATAGATACTCGCTGGATCAAAACAGGGAGGAAATTTTTTGCCAAAAGCTTGGTCAAATGGAAACACCTTCCTAATGAAGAGGCCACCTGGGAGAATGCAGCCGAATTGCAGGAAAAGTTTCCTGAATTGAACCTCAAGGACAAGGTTCCTGTACAAGTAAGGGGTATGATAAACCATGAAGATCTCAGCATGTTTCTTGGCCATATCAGAAATACTTGGACTGAGTCCTGGACTGTAACATTCAGAAAAGAAGTCCAGTTGGCATTTGTTAGTGGAGTCGTCTGCAAAGCTGGTTATTTCTGCTTCCATGATCTTATTGTTAATGGAGTCCTATTTGCCTGCAAAGTTGGTTAATTGTGTTTCCATGATTTAATTTTAGTCATGCGTGTCTGTCATAAGTTTAGGAAGAGTGGTTGGAAATTACATGTATTTAAACTCTTTCAATGAATAAGAACAGGACAGAAAAATATATTCCAAAATTGTGGTTTATCTCACATGAAAGATTAACTTATTTTTATAGCTCGGAACCTATCATTATTCCAGTTTTTTAATTGGAGTTTAATGGATTATAAGTTAATTTTTTATTTTTTTAATTTAATTTTTTAATATTAAATTAATTGAGAATTAAATTTTATTTTTTTATTTAGTTTTTATATAGATAATCATAGTCTTATGATCCAGACTGGAGTTAGACTAGTTGACTCGAAGTTTTTTTTTTAGTTGATATTTTTGCAATCTTATACTTCAATATAGATTTGATTTGAAATTAAATTTTATAATTTGTTTAAGTTTGTATTTTTAAAATTATCTTAGTTTAATAACTCAGGTTATAGGTTTGGTCAATTAATTCAAGTGATTTTTTATATTTTTTTTAATTGCATCCCTCAACATAGATTGATTGAGAATTGAGTTATATAATTTATTTTGATTTGATTCTATGAGGTTATTTCGGTTCTATAACCCAGGTTTCATAGGTTAATCCAAGTTGATTCAATTTATTTTTTTAATTGAATTTTATTTTTAATTTTATTATTTAACATTGAGTTGATTAAAAATTAATTTTAATTATAAAAATTATTTGTTTAATATAGAGTTATCAGGATCTCATAACCTGAATAACGTATTTAATAAGTATCTAAGTTGATTCGACTCAATTTAATATATTATTATTTTAATATTTAAAAATAAATATCATCTTTATTTTTTTTAAATTATATTTTTTATCTATTATTCTAGTTATTTTTGAAATTATTAAATCAATTAGATTATATCAAATTAATCCTTTTATAATTTAATTTTAATATGAAAAAACAGATTAATAATACCTAAGTATTTTTTTACTTCTAAAAAAAATTAATTGGACCATCAGAAAAATAATTTAGTTTATTTTTTTAAAAATAAATTATAAAAAAATTGTTCATTTTGTTTATAAAGAATACAAGCCTTATTTTATTTATTCTTCTCACTTCCCCGGTCCGTCCTTGAGAAATGTGCATGAACTTCTTTCACCGTCGCCTACTCGGCCTTAGTAAACCCCAAGCATTCAAACATCTCCATTACAGTCTTGCTCCAAATCCCACGCCTTTTGACTCTCAGTTTCCAACAAAGCAACCACCATCTTCACAGCATTCAAACCAAGAACCACCTAAAACTATAGCATCCCAATTATCTGACTGCACCAGTTTACAAGAATTGAACCAAACTTATGCCCATGTTATCCGCACCCGCGTTCTAGACGTTTACACTGCCCCATTTCATTGGAACAACTTATTAAGATGTTATACTAGACTTGGTGCTCCCAACAAAGCGCTACAAATCTATGTATCCATGTCCCATGCCGGTATCTCCCCTGATAATTATACGCTTCCTATTGTCTTGAAAGCCGCATGCCAGTGTTTTTCTATGGAGCTTGGTAGGCAGCTTCATTCCATTGCGATAAGGCTTGGCCTTGTGTTGAACGAATATTGTGAGAGTGGTTTCATTAGTTTGTACTCAAAATCTGGAGATTTTGGGGATGCATATAAAGTGTTTGAGGAAAATCTTGAGAGAAAGTTGGGTTCTTGGAATGCTATTATTGGAGGTCTTTGTCAAGGTGGGCGTGCAAAGGAAGTAATCGAGATGTTTATCGAGATGAGAAGTTGCGGGTTCAAGCCCGATGATGTGACCATGGTTAGTGTGACTTCAGCTTGTGGGATATTAGGGGATTTGCATTTGGCCCTTCAATTGCACAAGTATGTTTTTCAGGCCAAAAGTTTTGTAAAACCTGATATGTTGATGGTGAATTCACTCATTGACATGTATGGGAAGTGTGGTAGAATGGACTTGGCTTATATGGTATTTTCAAGGATGGACCAAAGAAACGTGTCATCTTGGACTTCGATGATAGTCGGTTATGCGATGCATGGGCGAGCCAATGAAGCTATTGAATGTTTTAGTTGCATGAGAGATGCCGGTGTGAGGCCTAACCATGTGACTTTTATTGGGGTACTAAGTGCATGTGGGCATGGTGGTCAGGTGCAAGAGGGAAGACATTATTTTGATATGATGAGGAATGATTATGGAATAATGCCCCGATTGCAGCATTATGGTTGCCTGGTGGATCTGCTTGGCCGAGCAGGGTTGCTGAAAGAAGCTAGGGAGATTGTTGAGGGGATGCCAATGGAGGCAAATGTGGTAATATGGGGGTGTTTGTTGAGCGCCTGTGAGAAATATTCAGATGTGCAGATGGGAGAGTGGGTGGCAAAGCATTTACTAGACTTGGAACCTTGGAATGATGGGGTGTATGTGGTTTTATCCAATATATATGCTAGCAGAGGCTTGTGGCTAGATGTTGAGAGAGTTAGATTGTTCATGAAGCAGCGAACGCTAGCTAAAATCCCTGCTTATAGTTTGACAACAACTTCGAATTGAAGGATGTAAGTCTCATTTTCGTAAAACTAAGTCTCATTTTCGTAAAACAAAATCCAAAAGAAACAGTTTGGTCCTTTTTTGTGTGTTCGTGTGGCTGGGGGAAGGGAGAATCGCTGTTTTGTTGTTAGCTGACTCAGTTGTGATCTTAATGTGGTGGTTCTTTTGAAAAACTCGTTCCTACTTTCATACAAACATGACCAATGATTGAAAATCTGACCAGATCATCGAGTTGGAAGAGAGTCAAGGATTAAACATTAACTGCGCTAACCCAGACAATGATCTTGTAATGTGTTCAATATGATCTAATAAACAAATTTGTGTACTTGCTTCATACATGTAAAAAAGTTTTACAATGATACATGTCTATTATATCCTGCAGAAGTGTTATCGTCATGTACAAGTTTTTCAGGTTGATGCATTTGAAAATCTACTTGGTGTTTCTAGAATTCAAAACAGATAAATAAGCATATCTCTGGAGATGATGGAGGGGGCAATTAATAAGAAGGACCATCTTCCCTTGAATCAAGAAGATAATATACCTCTCTGAAAACTAGAGATAGACTCCGAATTATTCCACTAGATATGCTGTGTGTGTTTTGTAGGCAGGAGGAGAATCACAACCACTTATTCTTAGCTTGTCATTAGACCTCTCTATTATGGGGGAAAATAAAGACTTGGCTAAGAATAACAAGGAGTATGTCCAGTCTGAACAGTGCCCTTAGGGGATTAATACCACGAAAAAAGGCCCTTGAAGCTAGAATGAGAAGAGTATCTCTAGGTATTGTCGTCTATTTGATTTGGGAGGAGAGGAACAAGAGGATCTTTGACAATACTTGTCATCCAGTGGATATTATTTTCCGCAAATTGCAAGTAATATTCTACGTGATTCTTCACTTTCATGAACAAAATCACTTCTTTCTCAATGTAGGATGAATCGTGTCTGTTCTCTGTGATGTCCAGAGCTGTGTGCTTGGTCACTGCTGTAACAAGGTTTCCTCTGTTGCTCAAGTTTCTATGAAAGCTTCTGGCGAATTTTTTCCTAGAAAGAGCTCTCAGTCAGCTGATTTACTTCTCTGATTTACTGGTGATCTGGCGGGATATGTGGCAATGGTACTGGCATGTCCTCTATCTCCAGTGTTTTGCTGTCATAACTGGTGGTTCTGCCTCCCTGGTTTTAATTGGCTATCTGCTAATGGAAGATTATTGCACTGGTGATCTGCTTTGCTGCATCTTGATCTTTCCTTGTTCACGGGGGCTGCTGCTACATTCTCTGGTTCACAGCTTTGCTAAGTCACGGCTAGAGAGAGAATCTGCTGTCTTTCTTTCCCTTTGGCCATGGTGTCTGTTGCTGTCTTTCTTTCTTGCTGTTTGGTTTGAAAATATGCTACTTTCATATTGTCCTGCCTCCTCTCGGTATTGCCAGCTATCTTGGGATCCTTGACTCTTGCCGGTTTGGATGCCCTCTAGATGCCCCTTGTAGCTGTTTTGCTGTTGTCTTTATTAGCGGCACATCCTCTCTGCTGTGTCTTCTGTCCTGCTTATGCGGATATGCTGCTCCTCATGCATGGTGTGGTGTAGTTACTGGGCTTTGTCAGCCTTGGATAGCTCAGCGCTCCTTCTGCCGTTGTTCTTTGTTTTAGCCTTGCTTTTGTCTACTTTGCTGGCGGTTTGGTTAATTTTGACACCGGCAATACTTGTTTGGTTTCTTCATTAACCTTTGCTCACTATGGAATGTTTGGCCTTGCATGGCTAATCTTTTACTGGGAGCATGGACATCATATATATATATATATATATAACCTTTGCTCACTATGGAATGTTTGGCCTTGCATCTCATATATATATATATATGCATCTCATTCTCTGCTTACCAGATAGTTGGCCTAAGTATGTATAACCTGGCTCTATCTGGTTTGGTTCTGATTGGGAGTCTGTTCCCTTTTATTTTCATTAGTTTTTGTACATGTATCTGAACTTGCTGGTTAACCAGTATAGTTATTTTTATTTTTTTTTATCTTAATGCATATTTACGTTGTAATTAAAAAGAAAAAGAAAAAAGTAAATAAAGAAGCTAATATAACTGTGAGCTTGCGGAGTTTCAATGAAGCTGCAGAAGTTAAAGAGAGCTGAAAGGGTATGTTCCTCGTGTAAGTGTTGTGTTTGCGCTGAAGGGTAAGATTTCCACATTCACGAGAAGGCAAACTTCATTTCGGTCTGGTCTGGTTTTGCTACAATTAAGGTGATTGGATTATCGTACTTGTATCTTTTGCTTTTTGAAAGTGGGTGTTGAACCTGAAATTATAGATAGAGTAGCAAAACGGTGCGCTAGGAAAATTATCGTATCATATTTTATTTAGAAATTCATAGCATTAGTCAAACACTCTCCATGTGGGAACCTCAGTATCATACATTTTTTCACAAGTTGATTTCAACTGGATCGAATGCCTCAAATTCATTCGTTATGGCGGTTTCTACGTGATCTAATCTTGTTTTTAGTGGTTTTAGTCAGGCCATAACTTGGATTCTTAATTGTGCATATGAATTGTTTCTTCACCGCTAGCATGGAGTTTCTGCTGCTCTTTTTTATTTCTTCATATTTAACATGCTTGAATTGTGTTAGTAATATGGTAATGATTATATTTAAAAAAATATATTTAAAAATATATTAAAATAATTTTTAATTTATTTTTTATATTAACATTTTAAAACTAACCAAAATACTAAAAACGCTATGTGTAAAAGAGAATCCAGAAAAATAGAAAACACAACAAAAACTATCTAGCTAAGAGCTGATAAGGTTTTATCGTTCACATGTGCTTGTTTATAGATTACTCATTCTTTCATTCATTTCCTTCATCAGGGTCCATCCATTGAATCTTGTGGCTATTTTTTTTAGCACATTTTACAAAAAATATTAGCAAAATAATATAGTAAAAAAAAAAAGAAAATAGTATAATTTATACATGTTGCAATTAGAAATTTTGATTTTTATAGTTTGTCACCATTCAAAATAACAATATCGTTTAAAAAATAGTAAATGAGTATGAGAGAGGAGAGAGAGAAAAAAACATAAGAAACATATTAAAATTTTGATCATGAGATCATATGTATCATAAAAAAAAATCATCATGAAATGAATCAAACAACACCAAGAAAGATTATCAATAATAACTGAGTGAGTTATATTTATCTTTCAAATGTGGAAGATAATTTTTAGAGGCAAGTGTGATCTATTTCATTTATTATTGGTGATCTTTCTTAGTATTGTTAGATTAATCTCATTAAAATATTTATAATAATACATGTGGTGTCGTAATTGAAGTTTTAAGATGTTTTCTGGATCTCTTTATTTATTTTTATCTTTTTTTCTCTCATCCCTTCTCTCTTCTACCCATTTAATATTAAAAAAAAATCATTATTCTGAATAAAAACAAGTTATATAATTTGTGTTTTTCAATCATGATATGATATGTATAAATTGTGTTATTTTGCTAAAAAAAAGTTTCAATTATGTTATTCCACTAACACTTTTAATTAATTATGCTAATTAAAAAAAAACTAGACTAGTGATCTCAAGCATTTATAAAGCAAGGTAAATAACAAAAACTTGTAATAGGATTTGAAACAAAAATCTACTATTGGTTTTAATCATAAAACTAAATATTTAGAATTATATTTAAATCATCAAAGATTTGGCATGTAGTCGTATATAAATAAAATTATTACAAGTAAACTAAAAATAATGTATATGTAACATACTTAGTCATTAAAAAACTTAGAATTGCATTCATATGATAATTTGTTATTGTTAAGAGTCAATTATTTATCATTAAAATTTATTGATAATTTCTTGATACAAACATGATGCATAATTAACATCTTAAAATTCCAACATTATCTTGTCCAGTTGTATTCTTGTATAAGGTTCATAAATTTAAAGAAATATTACATAAGTATCTCTTTATAATAACAAAATCTAAACTATAAAATAAAAGGAAGACAAAGGAAGACAAAGGAAAAACAAAGCTAAAAACTAAAGAAGGTAAGTTGAAAATCAAGGTGAAGAAAAGTCCTAAAATATATAAAACCCTTTTTCTTCAATCCTATTTTGTAGTGAATTTTAAAACTAAAATTGTAATTTATTAGCCTTAATTACCTACCATTAATAAAAGTTAACCTAATATATATTTTTTTTTACTTTAAATAAAAATATATTTAGGTTAAAGAAGAATACTATTCTGACTCTTTATTTATATGGTGGATATTTATTTATGTGTTGGACAAACTAATGGACTAGTAAAAAAAAAAATTTCTTATGGGTTAAAAAGTTATTTTATAATTAACTCAAATTCAAGTACAAAATAGGCTAGAAAAAAACAAACGTAAACCTAAACTCAAGTCTATAACTTTGGACATGTAGCCTAAAGCCCAAGTCGAGTCAAGCCATGTGCGCATATGGCTTAAATCCAAAGCTACATGGTTTAAAATCAATTTTTCACTATATAAACAATAAAAAAATATAAACAATAATAAAATTTTTTATTTTCTTAATGTGAGATAAAGAGTTTTGAGTTTCATAAAAACATGTCAACTAAGGATTCTTTGAGATCAATTTGTCATTAACCTATAATTTCTGTTAATTATATTAATGTTTCGTGTTAAAGAACTTTTATTAAAGAATAAGTTCCAATAAGGTTTTAATTTTAAATGTGAGTGAACTTTATTTTTAATTTGGCCTCAAATGTTCCCATTAATCATATTTTTAAAATAAATTTTCTAACAATTTTACACATAAATGAAAACTTTCTGACTAGTATATAAAGACTAAAATATTCATAGAGAGATAATGATTTGATGGATTGTTATATCAAATAGGAAGCTTGTTGATTAGTACTTAAAAAAATATTTTTATTAATATTTTATATTATTATTTTGCATTTGAAGTATTGATTGATACTTGAAAGTGTATTTTTATCAAGGTTTTATATCATCATTTTGCACTTGAAATATCAATAACTCCTTACCTAAACCATGTTTTATAATAATATATCTAATAATATAAGATACCTTTAATTTGTGGTAAGTATTCATTTTAAATGCAGGTCTATCACATAAATGAAAGGATTGATTGATGAAGAGATGACCAAATTTAGAAAAGAGATATCGGTGCAATCCAAACCGGAACACTATTCGGTAATTAGGTCATATCTAGAGCTATAGATCTCAGATTTAGGTCTACTTTATATGGATGGAAAGGTAAGACATAGGCCTACAACTTTCATATGGAGCCCAAGATCTAAAAAGACCATTTTCAAGTCCAAATTATTGCAACAACAAAGAAGCCCGAATCTGTCCTCCAGCCCGAGCACTGTTCAGTATTTTGGCCACATTTGAAGTTCTAGAAGTCGAAATGAGCTGAATTTTTTACACAAGAAAGCTGAGACAATTGCCTAGAACTTTCATGTTTTAAATGGCTCTAATTTTGATGTCATCAATGACGTTTTGGGCAGACAAGAGAAGATAAGGATTGTCACCAAGTCAAGGGTTGGTCATCTACTCATCAATTAGTCATTAAATCAATAGTTTCCAATTTTGGCCTATAAAAGGAGGCATTTGCCATGCATTTAGGCATCTTGGTGTCCAGATCAAGATCATGCTCTTGTTTTCTCTCTTTGTATTCTTTATGCTTGGTTTTTATTAATATCAAGTTTATGTCTTTCAATTCCTTTCCTTTACTTTGGTAACTCTTATCTTATTTATGTTCTTATTTTGTTTATCCATTTTTCTTTCTTTCATTATGTCTAGCTAAGTTTATTATGTCAAGGTGAAAAGGTTACACTAATGGTGTAAGAATAAGCATGGTATAAACTTAATATGGACTTTAATGTTTAATAGTAACATGTTTTATATTTGTTATCTTGTTCACTCTTCAATACTTTGCTTGTTAAATGATTAATCTTGATTTATGTTGTATAACACTTGGTACAACAAATGCTTGGCACTTTCATAGCCCATACTATATGGTATAACCGACACCTGAGCTATGAAAGGAACTTGATTTGTTGTTAACATAAGTTATAATCATGAATGCTTGATGAAATTTACAAGTATTAGCATTAATTGAATAAGATGACTAATGTAATCATGTTAACAATCTATAATATGATTGGAACCTCCTTTGTGTGTGGTTTCCAATTGAACAATAAGAGTTTATACTATACTTGTTTGACATACCATTAGTGGAACCTCTAACCTTGACATTTGTTATTATGATTGTTTAATCCTTACGTTAATTTTTGATCTCAAAGTTCTCATCAACTTTTCTTCTTTTTCTTTACTACTACTACTACTACTACTAGCAGTAGTATTAGTATTATTATTATTATTATTATTATTGCTACTATTATTATTATTCTTGTTATTGTTACTATTGTTGTTGTTTATAATTTGTACAATTAACCTCCCCGTGGTTCAACCCCGGTCTTGCCGGGTTATTTATAACTTCGACACTCTTACACTTAGAAAAAGACATCAATCTTTTAGTCGTGTCAAGTATCAATAATTCCTTAACTAAAGCATGTTTTACAATAACATATCTAATAATATAAGTGTTTAGTACTTAAAAGTATATTTTTATTAAGGTCTAAATATTATCATTTTGCATTTGAAGTATCAATAACTCCTTAACTAAAACATGTTTTATAATAAGATATCTAATAATATAAGATACCTTTAATTTGTGGTAAATTTTTATTTTAAATACAGGCTATCACATAAATGAAAGGATTGATTGATGAATTTAAGAATTGAAATTGAAAGGACAAAGAGATGGCTAAACTTAGAAAAGAGATGTTGATACTGTCCAAACTGGAATACTATTCAGTAATTGGGTCACATCTGGAGGTGTAGATCTTGGATTTAGGTCTACTTTATATAAATGGAAAGATAAGTTATGCCTACAACTTTCATATGGAGCTCAAAATTTAAAAAGGTCATTTTCAAGTCCAAATTGTAGCAACAATAAAGAAGTCTGAATCTATCCTCCAGCCCGAGCACTGTTTAGTGTTTGACCCATATCTGGAGTTGTAGAAGTCCAAATGACCTTAATTTTTTACCCTAGAAAGTGAAGATAATTTCCTACAACTTTCATTCTTTAAGTGGTTCTAATTTTAACAGTATCAATGATATTTTAGGTAGATAAGAAAAGTTAAGGATTGTCACCAAGTCAAGAGTTGGCCACCTGCTCGTCAATTAGACCTCAAATCAATAGTTCTCAATTTTGGCCTATAAAATGAGGCATTTGTCATGCATTTAGGCATCTTGGTTTTCAAATCAAGATCATGCTCTTGCTTTCTCTCTTTGTATTTTTATAATGCTTAAGTTTTGCTTTCATTAATATCAAGTTTATGCCTTTCAATTTCTTTTCTTTACTTAGTTAACTTTTATCTTATTTTATTTATTTATTTTTCTTTCATTCATTATATTTTGCTAAGTTTATTATGTCAAGGTGAAAAGGTTACACAAATGGTGTAAGAACAAGTATAGTGTAAACTTGATATGGACTTTAATATTTGATACTAATATGTTTTCTATTTGTTATCTTATTCACTTTTTAATACTTTGCTTATTAAATGACTAATCTAGATTTATGTTGGATAACACTTAGTATAACAAATTCTTGGCACTTTTATAGCCTATATTGTATGGTATAACTAATACCTTATCTATGAAAGGAACTTGATTTATTGTTAACATAAGTTATAATCTTCAATGTCTGACAATATTTACAAGTATTAACATTAATTGAATAAGATAACTAATGTAATCATGTTAAGAATTTATAATCTGATTGGAACTTTTTTTGTGTGTGATTTCCAATTGAATAATAAGAGTTTATATTATACTTGTTTAACATACTATTAGTGGATCATCCAACCTTGACATTTCTTGTTATTATTGTTTAATCCTTACATTAATATTTCATTTCAAAGTTCTTATTTTCTTATTTTCCTTCTCCTTCTTTGTTGTTGTTATTATTATTATTATTATTATTATTAGTATTGGGATGACCCTTATTTATTTAATTTTGACATGATCAAATATTTCAAAGATGCATTCCCGATAATGAGATAAGTAATGTCATTAAATTTAGTCACTCTAAGGCATGTGGGGATGATTTATATATATATATATATATAAGAACTATAGAAATCTTACAAAGTGAATTTTACTAGGCCACCATATTCAAGGAATCACATGCATTCCATAAAACCTGTGAAAATTATTAAAAGATGAGATTTATTTCAAAACACAGAGAGTCTTTAGATAATCTTCTATTGACTCTTAAGTCTTATTATAGTCTATATAAGCATCATGCAATTCATGACTTATGAACCTATTTTCATAAAGAACATGCTTGGCATGGTCTTGGGAATGTAACTAAAAAAAGACCATATTTACTAATTTTTAAGAAAACTGGATGAGAAGTCTATCCTCGACTTATAAAGGATGTTTAAGCTATTCTCGGACGTAAAACCAAGGAAAGATGTGATTCACAATCACAACTACCTGTATATACACATGTTTTTTAAAAAATAAATGAATAAAGAGAGAGAGTGTATGTGTGAGACTCCAACTGGCCTATATATAGGTGGTATGAAATCCTCTCTTTCTTTCATTTCTACTCAACTCATACATTCAACAAATATAGAAGTGTGTAGAAATGGCAAGTTCCTCAAGTTATCAAATAAGAAATATTTGTGTTTTTGGTGGATCTAGTCTTAGAAAAGAAAAGGAGATTTTAGAATCAGCAAATCATCTTGGTCAGGTGTTAGTTGAGAGAAAGATTCATTTAGTGTATGAGGGAAATGGTCTTGGGTTAATGGGAGGTGTGTTAGTAGCTGTATTTTTAGGAGGTAGTGAAGTTTTGGGGGTCATCCCCTAAGCTTTAGCATAAGAAGACATCATTGAAAAAACAATTGAAAAGGAACTACAGGTCTCCACAATGTCTACTCGAATGAATGCAATGTTTAACCATGTTGATCCTTTTATTGCCTTACCAGGTGGTCTAAACACATTGAAAGAGATCTTTCATATTTTCTCTTGGGCCCAACTGCACATTCATCATAAACCTATAGGTCTATTAAATGTTAATGATTATTATGATAAGTTGTTATCATTTCTTGATCATGCTATGGAACAAGAATTTCTAACATCTTCGGTATGACAAATATAATCTCTGCTGCTACTGTTGAACAATTAATTGACCAACTACAATCTTTCATTCTTGTAATTGATCTCTCCATGAGTCGTATAAATTGGTCATCTAAGAAAAGCTATAAAAAGCTTAGATTATATTTGAGTCTTTATTTGTGAATCTTTATGTTTTTTGCTTTTATTATTTTATTTCTTTTTGTTTCTTATATTTTTTTAAGTGCGCTTCAGGTTTGTCAATGTCCGTTATTTTATGTGATGTCTTCTATATTCTATCTTTCTACTTTAGGACATTGAGGACAATGTCTCATTTTGGTTAGGGAGAGAGGGTAGTAGTTGATAAAAAAAAATTAACTATATTTTCTATTTTATAAAACATGTGCAAAATTGTTATCACTAGGATAACAGAGTAAATGAGCTCTTTTGCTAAAATGACTTTTAAGACGTATCTTATTAATCATTTATAATAAGGTCTATTATAATACTTCTTAAAATATTTAGGTTTACAAACTCTCGCATTATTATCACTTAATTCTGCTCATATACTCATTTAACATATATTCTTAAACCTTAATTTTCACACTAATACTTTAACATATGATTGTGAGTTACATGTTGGATTATTACATTATTTATATTCTTTTATTAAAGGTAACAACTAAGAGAAAGGGATATTATATAATTTAGAAAAAAACAAAAAAACAAAGCAAAAAAAAATAATGATAATAAAAATATAGATAAGTTTAGTTTTATAGTCTCCCTAACTTAAGCAATTAAGCTCGAAGAGGTGTTTTAACATCTAATTCTCAAAAGTCAACTGACTTGGGAGCTATTGACTCAATGCTTATTACATGGGTTAAGGAAAAAAGCTTAAGGAAATAAAACATTCCACTATTTACCTATCAGTATCAACAACCTGAGTTACTAAACTTATAGGGGTGTCTCAACACCTAAAACCTTAAGACCAACTAGTTTGGGGGTCATTAGCTGAAAGCTTGTTATATGGGTTAAAGATGTAGTGTGTGTTAAATTACATGTATATATTTTTTTAAGAAAAAAGGGGAAAAAATCTCAACCTAAGGAAGTTAACCTTAAACATTAGAATCTGTTTATCCAGATATATCAATGGAAGTTGAATGATGAATACCTTGCTTTATGGAATTTATAAATTATTTTTCTATCCTAATGCTTTGATTACTGGGGACTAGTAATAAACTGGTTGAGGGGTATAATTAGTACCTAAAAATGTATTTTTATCAAGGTTTTATATCAGCATTTTGCACTTAAAGTATCAATAACTTCTTAACTAAAGCATGTTTTATAATAATATATCTAATAATATAAGATACCTTTACTTTTTAGAAAATATTCATTTTAAATGCGGGTCTATCACATAAATGAAAGGATTGATTGATACGTTTAAGAACTGAAATTGAAAGGATAAAGAGATGGCCAAACTTAGAAAATAAATTTTGGCGCAGTCCAAAGCGGAACACTGTTCTGTAATTTGGTCATATCTAGAGTTGTAGATATCAAATTTAGGTCTACTTTATATGGATGGAAAGGTAAGAAATAGGCCTACAACTTTTATAGAAGCCTAAGATTTAATAACTTTATTTTCAAGTCCAAATTGTAGTAACAAGAAAGAAGTTTGAATTTATCCTACAACCCGAGTACTATTCAGTGTTTGGGCCATATCTGGAATTCTAGAAGTCCAAATGACCTCTATTTTTTTTCTTCTGAAAAGCTAAGATAATTTTCTACAATTTTCATATTTTTAAGTGATTTTATTTCTGACATTACCAATGACATTTTAGGCAAACAAAAGAAGATAAGGATTATTACCAAGTCAAGAGTTAGCCACCCGCTCATCAATTAGTCATCAAATCAATAATTCCTAATTTTAACCTATAAAAGGAGGCATTTAGGCATCTTGGTCTCCAGATCAAGATCATGCTCTTTCTTTCTCTCTTTATATTTTTGTAATGTTTAAGCTTTATTTTCATTAATATGTTGTTTATGCCTTTCAATTCCTTTCATTTACTTAGTTAACTTTTATCTTATTTATATTCTTATTTTCTTTATTTATTTTTCTATCATTCATTATGTTTAGCTAAGTTTATCATGTCAAGGTGAAAAGGTTAAACTAATGGTGTAAGAATAAGTATAGTGTAAACTTAATATGGACTTTAATGTTTGATCCTAACATGTTTTCTATTTGTTATCTTGTTCACTCTTTAATACTTTGCTTGTTAAATGACTAATCTAGATTTATGTTGTATAACAAATACTTGGCACTCTCGTAACCCATATTATATGGTATAACCAACACCTGAACTATGAAAGAAACTTGATTTGTTATTATCATAAGTTATAATTATGAATGCCTGACAATATTTACAAGTATTAACATTAATCAAATAAAATAATTAATGTAATCATGTTAACAATTTATAATCCGATTGCAACCTTTATTATGTGTGGTTTTCAATTGAATAATAAGAGTTTATACTATACTTGTTTGACATACCATTAGTGGATCCTCTAACCTTGACATTTGTTGTTATCATTATTTAACCCTTACATTAATCTTCCATATTAAAGTTCTCATTAACTGCTTCTTCTTCTTCTTCTTATTTTTTACTATTATTATTGTTGGTGGTGGTGGTGGTGTTATTGCTACTGCTATTGTTATTATATTATTGTCATATATAATTTATATAATTAACCTCCCTATGATTCAACCCTGATCTTGTCAGGTTATTTATTACTTCGACACTCCTGCATTTAGAAGAAGAAATCAATCTTTTGGTCGGTCAAACAACAATGCACAAACTTCATAACCATCATTTCAAGTACATCATAATTTTTTAAATTCTCATGGATATGCACCTCTTAGAAGAAATCTTGAGAAAACATTGCATGCATTCATTGAAAAGCAAAAGACAATCAATCTTGCAAAATTGACATTTACTTTTAGTATCCAAGAGAAAGGTAAGTTTGCACTCAACCACAACAAAATCTTAAGGGGTAATACAATCCAAATACAAGTAGTTTTAAAAGCCAACATATATATCAAGTTAAATCAGTCATTTCTCTTCATAGTGGTAAGATTATATAAAAAAAAAACCCACTCTTGAACCTTGTGAGAAAGATGATGAGTCAATCTCTGAGGATAAGGAAGGGGTGAATCTGAAAATTACAAAGAAAAGATTGATTCCTTGCTAACACTTTTATTTTTTAAAGCCATGACCAAATAAAAAAAGTCAATCACAGCTCTAAAATCTTTAAAGCTTTCAAATATGGATCAATATATCTTTGCTGGATGCTATTAAATAGGTACCTTCCTATGCTAAACTTTTGAAAAATCTATGTACTATGAAGAGAAAACTGAAAGTGAAAAAGAAAGCCTTTTTAACTAAACAAGTGTCATTCTTCAAAATAATAATGCTTTGAAATATAAAGATTTGATTGTCCTAAGATTTCTTGCTTTATTAGAGAACATAAAATTAAAAAAGCCTTACTTGATCTTGGAGCGAGTGCGAATTTATTTCCATATTCAGTTTTTCAAAGTCTTAATCTAGGTGAGTTGAAACAACTTTTACAACTCTCTTACTTGCTAATAGATCTATAAAAGTGTCTAGAGGAGTAGTTGAAGGTGTGTTAGTACAAGTCGATAAATTCATTTATCCTATGTATTTTATTGTCTTAGACACACAACTTGTTAAAGCATGTAATTCATTTCCTGTTATTTTAGGACATTTATTTTGTTTAAATTCTAATACATTGATTAATTGTAGGAATGGACTAATAAAGCTATCTTTTAAAAACATGACATTGGAGATGAATATTTTTAAAATTTACAAACAACCTAGAGATGACAATGATTCACAGGAAGTAGATCTTATTGACTAATTAGTTTATGATCAATTTGAATCTATCATGAGTAAAGCATAGTTTAATGAATCTAAAGATGTGCAGATGATTTATTCTTAGGAAGAAATCACTAATGAAAAAGACACCAAAAATATTGATGTGGATCTTTTATCAAGAGTGACAACAGATTCAACATCTGACATCACACCAATTGATAATTACTTTCCTAACAAATCCTTACTTTCTCTTAGTTCAATGCCTTTGTGTGATAAAATTATCAATTTTCCTGCTTTAGGAGATTTGTCAGCTCATACCCAAGATAAAGAAAATTTTTTAAATGAAGTGAAGAATTTTTATTAGGATAACCCTAACTTATTCAAATATTATCCTAATCAAATATTTTAAAAATGCATTCCTGATAATAAGTAAATAGTATTATTAAATTTTATCATTCTAAGGCATGTGAGAGTTATTTGTCATTCTGAGGCATGTGAGAGTCATTTCTTGTAAAAAAGGACACCTGTAAAAATCTTTTAAAATGAATTTTATTATCCCACCATATTTAATGACATGTATGCATTATGCAAAACTTGTGAAAATTGTCAAAAAATTGATACTAATAAAAAAGTTTTACTTTATAATTCTCGACTCCATTTATTTCCTGGAAAGCTAAGATCAAAATGGAGCAATCCATTTATTGAGAAACATGTGTATCCTTATGAGGCCTTTGATATTGAAAATCCAAAGAATGACAATGTTTTTAAGGTAAATGGACATCGTTTGAAAGCTTACTTTGATAATTTTCTTAGTGAAAATGAATCCATTGGTTTGAATGATCTTGTAGATAAGAGTTGATTATTCTAGTTTTCTAATATTATTTTTGTGTTTTTTTTTATTTATGACTATTGGTTTGCTAATCTCCCTTACCCTGGTTAAAAGGTAGATATTGGTACTTTGTGGCTCTTAAATTGATTCTTTTAATTTCTCATGATAACCAATATCTATGTATATATTTGTTTAATTTCTTATACCTTTGATTAGTACTCAAAAGGGCATTTTTATCATGGTTTTATATCATCATTTTGCATTTAAAGTATCAATAACTCCTTAACTAAAGTACGTTTTATAATAATCTATCTGATAACATAAGATACATTTAATTTGTGGTAAATGTCCATTTTAAATGCAGGCCTATCACATAAATAAAAGGATTGATTGATGACTTTAAGAACTTCAATTGCAAAGGTAAAGAGATGATCAAACTTAGAAAAGAGATGTCGGTGCAATCCAAACCGGAACACTGTTTGGTAATTAGGTCATATCTGGAGCTATAGATCTCAGATTTAGGTCTACGTTATATGGATGGAAAGGTAAGACATAGGCCTACAACTTTCATATGGAGCCCAAATCTAAAAAGGCCATTTCCAAGTCCAAATTATTGCAACAACAAAGAAGCTCGAATCTATCTTCTAGCCCAAGCACTATTCAGTATTTTGGCCATATCTGGAGTTTTAGAAGTCGAAATAAGCTGAATTTTTTACACGAGAAAGCTGAGACAATTGCCTAGAACTTTCATGTTTTCAAGTGGCTCTAATTTGGACGTCATCAATGATGTTTTGGGCAGACAAGAGAAGATAAGGATTGTCACCAAGTCAAGGGTTGGCCATCTACTCATCAATTAGTCATCAAATCAATAGTTCCTAATTTTGGCCTATAAAAGGAGGCATTTGCCATACATTTAGGCATCTTGGTGTCCAGATCAAGATCATGCTCTTGTTTTCTCTCTTTGTATTCTTTATGTTTTGTTTTCATTAATATCAAGTTTATGCCTTTCATTTCCTTTGCTTTGCATTGTTAACTCTTATCTTATTTATGTTCTTATTTTGTTTATCCATTTTTCTTTCTTCCTAATGTCTAGCTAAGTTAATTATGTCAAGGTGAAAAGGTTACACTAATGGTGTAAGAATAAGTATGGTATAAACTTAATATGGACTTTAATGTTTAATACTAACATGTTTTATATTTGTTATCTTGTTCACTCTTTAATACTTTGCTTGTTAAATGATTAATCTTGATTTATGTTGTATAACAATTGGTACAACAAATGCTTGGCACTTTCATAGCCCATAATGTATGGTATAACCGACACCTGAGCTATGAAAGGAACTTGATTTGTTGTTAACATAAGTTATAATCATGAATGCTTGACGAAATTTACAAGTATTAGCATTAATTGAATAAGATGACTAATGTAATCATGTTAACAATCTATAATCTGATTGGAACCTCCTTTATGTGTGGTTTCCAATTGAACAATAAGAGTTTATACTATACTTGTTTGACATACCATTAGTGGAACCTCTAACCTTGACATTTGTTATTATCATTGTTAATCTTTACTTTAATATCTCATCATCATCATCATCTTCTTCTCTTTCTTTATTATTATTATTACTATTATTATTGTTGTTGTTGTTGTTGTTGTTGTTGTTGTTGTTATTTTTGTTGTTGTTGTTATTACTATTATTGTTGTTGTTGTTGTTATTGTTGTTGTTGTATTGTTGATATTTATAATTTGTACAATAACCTCCCTATGGTTCGACCCCGGTCTTGCTAGGTTATTTATTACTTCGACACTCCTGCACTTGGGAGAAGACATCAATATTTTTGTCGTGTCAAGTTTTTGGCGCCGTTGCCGGGAAGGTAAGTTTTGTATAAATTATAATATTTATTTTATTTTCTCTTTTCACTTTTCTTGTATATAACTTTGTTTCTTTTCTCTTGTTTCTTCTTCTTTTGTTTTCCTTTTCCTTTTATTCTATTCCTACATGTGCATGAGAGTGTGGTCATGTACATCAAGTGGTAGACTTTGTAGGGTATCCTCATCATTTTCAAAAAATATGGTTGAAGAAGATAATCAATCACTTTATAATGAGAATAATGAGAATAACCGTGCTAGAACACTTAGAGACCACATGGATCCAACAAGAACAAGTGCACCATTATGCATAGTTTTTCCTCCTAATGCATCTCATTTTAATTTTAAACCAGGCACTATCCAACTTTTACCTTCTTTTCATGGTTTTGAATTGGAAAATCCATACTTGCATTTAAGGGAATTTGAGGAGGTCTGCAACACATATAATAATCTAAATTGTAGCATGAACACCATCATATTAAAGCTATTTCCTTTTCATTAAAAGATAAAGCTAAAACATGGCTACAAAATTTGAGACCAGGATCCATTCGTGCTTGGGATGAAATGCAACAACAATTTTTAAAGAAGTTTTTCCCATCTCATAGAACAAACTCTTTCAAAAGACAAATCACCACTTTCACTCAAAAACCAGGAGAAACATTTTACCAATATTGGGATAGGTATCGAGACTTACTTAGTACTTGCCCTCATCATGGTTTTGAAACATGGAGATTGGTTTCATATTTTTTTGAAGGGTTAACACCTAAAGATAGGCAAATGGTTGAATTGATGTGCAATGGAACTTTTGAAGACAAAGACCCTGATGAAGCAATGGAGTACTTAGACTTGTTAGCTGAAAATGCTCAAAATTGGGACACCGCGGGTACTTATGAGGCACCGAGTAAAACTCAACCTCATATATCTAGTGGAGGTTTGTACAATCTTATGGAAGATCATGACCTTCAAGCCAAGTTTGCATCTTTAGCTAGAAAACTCGAGGCACTAGAATTGAAAAAGAGTGGTCAATTAAAATATGTTGAAAACATTGCATGTCAAATATGTGAAACAAATGAACACTCAACCGATAACTGTCAAACCTTGCTTTCTTTTAAGGAATGTCTCCATGAACAAGCCCATGCTTTAAACAATTTCCAAAGGGTTAACCACAACCCATACTCACAAACATACAACCCTGGTTGGAGAAATCATCCAAATTTTAGCTGGAAAAGTGATGCACAAACTTCACAACCACCATTTCAAGCACACCATAATTTTCAAAATTCTCACGGATATGCACCTACTTATGCTTCACCTTCTAGAAGAAATCTTAAGGAAACATTACATGCATTCATTGAAAAGCAAGAGACAATCAATACTCAACTTGCTCAAAACATGACAGATTTTAAAGATACTCTTGCAAAATTAACATCTGCTCTCAGTTTCCAAGAGAAAGGTGAGTTTCCATCTTAACCACAACAAAATCCCAATGGGGCAATACAATGCAAATGCAAGTAGTTTCAGAAGCCAACACATGGATCAAGTCAAATCAGTCACTACTCTTAGCAATGGTAAGGTTATTGAAAAACCCTCTCTTGAACCTTATAAGAAAGATGATGAGTCAATTTTTGAGGGTAAAGAAGAGGTTGAACCTGAAAATTGCAAAGAAAAGACTGATTCTCCGCCAGCACTTCCATTTCCTCAAGCCATGACCAAACAANGATCATAAAATAGTCATCAAGTTTTTGAAAGAAAATATTTTTAGTCAATTTGGAATCCCTCGGGCCATGATAAGTGATGCTAAAACACATTTCTATAATAAGTCATTTGAGTCTTTAATGAAGAAATATGGAATCACACATAAAGTTACCACCCCTTATAACCCCCAAACAAATGGACAAATAGAGATGTGTATAAGAGACAGGCCCTGGTTGTCCTACAATTTCTTGCTTTATTGGAGAGCATAAAATTGAAAGAGCCTTACTTGATCTTGGTGCTGGTGTGAATTTACTTCCATATTCAGTTTTTTAAAGTCTTAATCTAGGTGAGTTAAAACAAACTTTTATAACTCTTTTACTTGCTGATAGATCTGTAAAAGTGCCTAGAGGAATAATTAAAGATGTGTTAGTACAAGTCAATAAATTCATTTATCCTGTGGATTTTGTTGTCTTGGACACACAACCTGTTGAGGCATGTAATTCATTTCCTGTTATTTTAGGACG